>JAUCNO010001851.1:1123581-1135968 GCA_032353835.1 Enteromius viviparus | reverse complement strand
TTTATGTAAACAAAAACCTTACATTATCGTCTGACAGCACAAAAATAAAATAAAATAAATAAATATATATATATATATATATATATATGTATATATATATATATAATAATTTAATAAATTACACATATATAAAAATATATTTAAAAAAACAACAAATAAAATGACTAAAAACATTACAAATTATATTTAAACAGAAATTCAGAAATAAAAACTGTGGAAAAAATTAAAAACAAACAAACAAAAAGCTAAACAACAACAAAGTCAAATAATAATAACAATAGTAATACAAATTAAAAAAAGCCCAATGTCACCCAAACATACTGTAATATGAAAAAAAAATCAAACAAAAGCTAATTTAAATAAAAAAAATTATAATAATATTATGCAAATAATACAAAAAAATACACCTAAATTAGTGAATAAGTAAAAGCTATAACCATAAGTTATAATACAGAGCTATGAAACCGAACCGGATTGATGAGGAATGTTTGGGTTCCCATCAGAATCTCTTTGGTCTTGGTAAATCTGAGCACAGTTTGAGACATTATTGAGGATCAGGTGAGTTTAAGATGATGTTTTATTCAGGAAAAATGTACGAGACTTAAAGAAAAGTCTCCATTTGCTCTCTGCTGCTGTACAGGAGAAACTATTGAGATATTAAAGAGTTTGACGAAGGCTGATGTCAGATAATTGCTCCCGGCTCTGCTCACATCTCTTCTGCTGAGAGATATTTGTATAAAAATAAATCCCGATCTGCCGGGTGTGTGATGTACATCCGTCTCCAGAGGAACCGCGAGGTTGTGTTGATTTGAATGAAACATGTAGAGTCTTTGTAGCAATTCCCATCATGCTCTTGTGTTACCGTTTCATGTCTGCATGTTACAGTGGTGTTATACGCAGATCGGTTTTTAATGTTCTCAGACCCGGGAGACGAGAGACGTTTCTGGGACCTGAATTGGAAATCAAGCTGAAAGAGGTACACTTGTAGTACTACAGTCAACAGTGATGCATGAGAAACAGTGTACCACGAGAATACTGCTGTAACATGAAAATAAAGTTGTATTCATTGGGGTACATTTCATTTCTTCTTGTATGTATATATGTATATATGGTAAGTAGAAACCTCATGCTACTTAATACATAAAATACATAAAATAAAATACAATAAATAAAAAAAGGAATATATATATATATATATATATATATATAAAATATATGAGTAAAAATATTATATTTAACTATGTTCATTAACACCAAAATCTACCAGTGCCATACACACATAATTTTACAGTATATAATTACACACACATGAAAATGGCCATAAACATTAATTTAATACATTTAAAATATTCTAATAATTAATATAAAGTTATATATATATTACGAAATTATTTAATTATATTTAATTGTAAATCTAATAAACTATAACTACATATATGGAAATTGATGGATTTTAAATTTTATCGATTTTAATTCAATAGTTACATAATTATGTAATATTTATAATGTAATTTATATCATTAAACAAAAACTACATAAATTATGTTTTTTTTTTCTTACATACATACATTTATAAATTTATTATATTTAATTGTAAACCTATCAAAATAAGTAATTCTACTATATAAATTATATATTGTAAATCATTTAGTGTTTAGTCTGAAATTCACACACACATATATAGCATCAGTGTTTCTTTTGGGCTTTTAGGAAGATGAAAAGCAAAGGTTTAGATCATATCAACACAAGCACTTATTCATAATGAGCTTAATATCTGATGTTCAGATCTTCACAAGCTTATTAATACATGAAAGGGAAGCACTGAACTCTATAAATCTGACATCAAAATTTAAAGGGACGTACATGGCTTTCCTTTCATCTGCAGCTGATGTGATGACATCTTTCTTGCAATGCTTACGGTTATAACCACTGCTCAATGAGGTTTAAACGCACAAATCTGATCTCCTGTCTGATATCTGTTAACATAAATGTTCAGCAGGGTTAGTATGTAGAAGCATGTTAGTTGCATTTACTCATTATACTCAACTCATCACTGGAGAGTAACAGATACAACAGCTTGAAATAACTCACAGATGTGTTTACTACATTATGTTTCTGGATCATTTCAGTTGTGTTGCTGTCTATGGAAGGGAGGGATCTGTTATCAAAAATATCTTAATTTGTGTTTTGAAGATGAACAGAGATCTTACGGGTTTGTATTTTTCTTAGTAAAAGTTGGTCTCAGAAGCTTTGTGAATAGGTTTAAAGAGAAAGCTTTTTAGGAGAATTCTTAGTGGTAAGATAAAATGGCCCTGGGATCTTAAAAATGATAAGTATTCGCTCAGAGTGCTCCTATTTTAGCTTAAAAGTGATTCAGAACCAATCAGAGAGCAACTCTGAGCGAGGAAAAGACAAAGGGGTTTGATTAGGATTGGCTAGTATTTAAACTAATAGCACTTGTGCGCTCTCCAGAGACTCACGCACGCTCAACAAGTGCCTCATGCGAAAACAAAATTACATAGAATGTTTTTTCAAAAATATGCAAGTAAACGTCTGATCACACTAATTCTAAAATGTCTAATCCCCCCTCAACAAGAGGGTAATCCACATTCTCAAACATAAAACTCAGTCCCTGAATGAATGTCTGTAAAAAAAATCCTGATTTAATATCACTATAAATAATTCTACATGGTAAAAATAATACTTATATAATAAAAAAAATCCGCTAAAAAGAAAGAGACACTCCTGCTCCCTGAGAAAGTCAATATTAAAATTTACTTAAATAAAAATGATGGAGCTAGAATTCTCTATTACAGTTCTGTCGTAATCCTATACACATGATGCTCAATTTCTTATGCTATAGCATACTAAAAATGTGCTATATGTGCCTTTGTCTGTTTGCTTGAAAGCATTTGTAAACTACAGTAATAAGATGCCGAAAATTTCATTTTTATTTAGTTTTGCACCAAATTATAGAGAGTAGTATGGATAACTGTATTGATAAGCAGTGTCGGTATTGATCAAATGTAAAGATACCTAACCCCAGAACTGATCCCAAAATCCACAGAGGGGGCCCACCAAGGACCACTTGCTGAAGGCCCCGAAAACACTAAACAAGCTCCTTTTACGTATTTTATTGGAAATTAACAGTGACAGAATACGTTTCTGAAAGTGCTGTAATTGTTTGGGTGATCGCTTTTCTTATAGAAGGTTGTGACAGACCTAAATCACCGTTGCTGCATAGTTGCATTTTCCCACCTGCTAAATACATCAACGCAGTTAATGTAGTGATTACATACATTTTTAGTGCAATGGCATTTCTGCAGTTTGGGAGATGTTAGCGTGTCTCTAATAAGGTCGGTCACAAACATGATCCCTGCACAATCTAATGTGTAGCATCTTATTAACTGTCATGCATTGTGTGCAACACATTTCTTCTCCCTCTTCTGGTATCGTCCATTTTCTACACTGATAAAGAAACTTTTAAATGTCCTTGTTTATACTTCCAACAATTCGGACCGCAAGACCTCTAAGATGCTTTATGAATGACTTCTTCCTTTAATAGTATCTTTTCTTTAAATATAAGAGGAAACACCCACATTTCTAAGAATTTTCTCACTAGGAGCAACTCTTAGAAAGATATTGCAAGGATATGATATACATAACATGCATTTTGTATGACCCCTCTTTTTTAGGTAATGAAAATGAACATGTAGGAAAATATGCAATGTTCATGTTTGTTTGGACCAGAACTGTAAATAAGAATGTGTCATTTAATCTAAAACACACAAAGCATTAAACCAGGCGATGCAGCTGCATCATTAGAGATCGCACACTACCAAACACACCAAGTTACACTAACCCTGTATTGTTCACATTACTAATTCAGTCCGAAGAGGCAGAATTCCTCTGTTTCCCCTCAGATTCGCCTGAAACTGGGCCAAGTCAAGGTTAGCTGTTAAGCCGGGGAAACTCAAGCAGTGTAGCCCGAGAGCCTTTACTATAAGTAGAGCCATAGGCAGCAAGGTTTTGATCTGGTGAGATATATTCTAGATGCATTAACACAGAGTTGCTGAGAGAGAGGCTTACGACGAGATCTTTAACTCGAGCGGTCCGAGCTGACAGATGTGCCATATCCTTCTCCGTACGCAACACGCGGCTGCTCTTGCCAAGTCTAGCTGTAGGTCAGCACTCTCTCATTCGCTTTTTGCACTCCTGTCCGTCCTTTTTTCGATGGTGTGGGTTACGATATGTGTGAAGCTTCAGTCGAGCATGAAAGTCATTTTCTGTGAGATGGTAGGCGGCCTCGGGCTTTGGCTCCGTGGCTCTAGAACTGCCAAAACCTCCACACCCTCAGTGGGACGATCACAGCCCCGACCCGCTGCTGACACGCTCACATGACGGCTGCTGAAAAAATGCTAATGTGCTAAAAAAGTCATCAGGGTAACTTATTCGAGAGCAGTTGCGTTTGATTCACCCCGCTTTTTTCGCACAAACTCAGCAGCTCAATATTCGATATTTACTCTTTTAGACCTCTGCATTCATTTCACATTGCACTTTAACAAGTCTGAGTTACTACAAAATGTGGTTCACAGAGCACTTCACAAACTTGTAGTAGCATATCTGAGAGTGCAATCAAATTAGTCAAGAAATACACTGCTCAGAAAATAAAGGGAACACTAAAATAACACATCCTAGATCTGAATGAATGAAATATTCTTACATAATAATTTGTTCTTTACATACAACAAAATCACACAAAAATTCTCAATGGAAATCAAATTTATTAACCCATAGAGTCACACTCAAAAATTGAAGTGGAGGCACACACTACAGACTGATCCAAGTTTGCTGTAATGTCCTTAAAACAATTGAGGCTCAGTAGTGTGTGTGACCTCCAGGTGCCTGTATGACCTCCCTACAACACCTGGGCATGCTCCTGATGAGGTGGAGGATGATCTCCTGAGGGATCTTCTCCCAGACCTGGACTAAAGCATCCGCCAACTCCTGGACAGTCTGTGATGTAACATGGCGTTGGTGGATGGAGCGAGACATGATGTCCCAGATGTGCTCAGTTGGGTTCAGGTCTGGGGAACAGGCGGCCAGTCCATAGCATCAATGCCTTCATCTTGCAGGAACTGCTGACACACTCCAGCCACATGAGATCTAGCATTGTCTTGGATTAGGAGGAACCCAAAGCCAACCGCACCAGCATATGGTCTCAAAAGGGGTCTGAGGATCTCATCTCGGTATCTAATGGCAGTAAGGCTACCTCTGGCGAGCACATGGAGGGCTGTGTGGCCCTCCAAAGAAAGGCCACCGCACACCATTACTGACCCACTGCTAAACCGGTTATGCTGGAGGATGTTGCAGGCAGCAGAACGTTCTCCATGGCGTCTCCAGACTCTTTCACATCTGTCACATGTGCTCAGTGTGAACCTGCTTTCATCTGTGAAGAGCACAGGGCTCCAGTGGCCAATTTGCCAATCTTGGTGTTCTCTGACAAACGCCAAACGTCTTGCACGGTGTTGGGCTGTAAGCACAACCCCCACCTTTGGATGGTGGGCCCTCATACCACCCTCATGGAGTCTGTTTCTAACTGTTAGAGCAGATACATGGCCTGCTGAAGGTCATTTTGCAAAGCTTACGCTGACAGACACAGCAAACCTTCTCGCCACAACTCGCATTGATGTGCCATTCTGGATGAGCTGCACTACCTGATCTACTTGTGTGGGTTGTAGACTCCGTCTCATGCCAACACTAGAGTGAAAGCACCGCCAGCATTCAATAGGGACCAAGCATTAGCCAGAAAGCACAGGAACTGAGAAGTGGTCTGTGGTCACCACCTGCAGAAGCATCCCTTTTATTGAGGGTGTCTTGCTAATTGCCTATATATCTCCACCTGTTATCTATTCCATTCACACAGCAGCAGGTGAAACTGATCGTCAGGCAGTTTGATTTCACAGAAGTGTGATTGACTTGGAGATACATTGTGTTGTTTAAGTGTTCTTTTTTTTTGAGCAGTGTATTTAATAAAAAAAAGTGGCAGAACTTCAGATGGGATGTGCATCTGGGGCAAGAGTCACAAATTTTTTACCAAATTTCTTTTTTTTTCTTCTTAAAGACAAACATTAATAGTGATCAAAGACAATATTTTAAAGGTTATGGGTGAATATTAACTGAGTAATCATCACTTTTGTAGAGGGAGTGTTTGCCTGAGATTTGGAGGCAAATTAAAGGACAGTAAAAATGACTTCAGGAAGATGGCAGCATCACTGTGTTATTTTTACATAAAGATTGAAGGGTCTATTATTAACATCTGGGGCCTGTTCCATAAAACAGGTTTACCAAATTACCCAGGCTTATTTCAGTTAGTCTGACTTATTTTGTAACAAATCTACTGACAATAAGCCTGACTAACCAAGATAAGCCTGGCTTTTTCTCTAATCTTGTTTTATGGAACAGGCCCCTGTTAACTTAAGCAATCTTTGTTCGCATTTTATGCAAATGATGACTACGCATAATAATGTATCTCAATACTTCGAGTTACAGGCATGCCAACTTTTGAAAAAAAAAAAATTGGCTTAATCAAAATTATTGCTGGGATAAAAAAGACACTGCACAAATTTTAAAACACTAGGCATCATATACTTGAATAGTGACAAAAGGAAAACTGGGCATCATACATTACACTCATGGACGGGGTTTGGGTTCCTTGCCTCTGACTTGCTTAGTTGGGCGCACCTGAGACCAGAGAACGTCTCTGCATTTGATAAATAAATAGTTTAATAATCTCATCATTATACATTACCATCACTCTGTTCTTCAATTTAATAATATACAGTGCTTTGCCAATCTGTATTGTTAAAAGCGCTTTATAAATAAAAGTGACTACACAAGCGAGGATCATACACTACCAGAGTTTAAAGTTGTTCTGATTACAACAAACAGAAACACGTGACTTGTTGCTAGGAGATGCATGACAAATAAAAAACAAGTCTGTCACCATCATACACCATACAAATACCCAATTTTCTGTGGAATCTGTCAGCTTTAAGCTGCAACTGGTTTCAACTTTCCTCAACTAGCGTAAACTTATATTAGTATATTCCAGGCTTTAGTAGTCGCTGAATATTAGAAAGCACATGTTTCACGATGCCACAGAACAGTGGTTCCCAACACTGCATGTTGTGCATCTCCTCTTTGTCTGATGCACCTATTTTAGGTCTTGGAGTCTCTACTAATGAGCTGATGATCTAAATCAGATTTTGCTTTTTTTGTTTTGATTAAGAAGACATGGAAAACATGAGGTGTTGGTGGGCCTCCAGGAACGTCGTTGGAAACCACTGCCATAGAAGAATCTTTTTGTCTAAATGGTTCCATAAACAACCTTTAACATCTGTTGCACTAAAGGTTCTTTGTGGCGAAAGAAGGTTCTTCCGATTATAAAAAGGTATGAAAGAGAAGGTTCTTTAAAGAACCTTTGGTTATTCTTTGTGGAACCAAAAATAGGAGTAGGGCCTTAATTAGAATCCTAAAAGGAAAGTGTTAAGACCTATAGCTAATAAGGATATTAAAGATGATATGATGCAATATCTACAATACTACAGTACGTACAACAAAGCAGCTCAAGTACACTGTATTTGCTCTTAGACCTTTGCATTTATTTAGCATTGCACTTTAATAAGCCTGAGTAAGTGCTTCCTCCGAAGCACACACACACATACAATACAATATAAAACTGAGCAACAGCCATTTTTGTGAGAATAAAACAGCAAGTGAAAGCCCTCTCCTCCACCCACAACCTGTGGGAAGGCCAATCCGGGGCTATTGTTGGCCGTCGTCCTATCATTAGCACTAACCTTGAGTCCTGGCTGCGAGCTGTAATCTGAACAGAGCCATGTGGGAGTCAGAGGCTGCCTGCAGTGAATTATTAATGAACAGCATCAGGTCGCTCTCCCTTCCTGCTCTTCAGGAAACTGGGTGCTGCTCGCAGGCATTCAGAGTCTCTCACACACACACACACACACACCTCAAGGTAAAGCGGATCATCCGAGTCTGGCCTAGCACAGCTTAGTTAGCCAAACTACAATCAATACTCGGATATGATTCATCCGACTCACCTACTCGTGATGCATTGAACAATGTGAGAGAAAAATAAATGGCACAAAAGTAGAATAGTCTAAAGCGTGTTTTGTTAAGATGAGCTCCATCAGCTCAGACGCTTGGGACGATCTGTTGAAAATCGTCTAATGAGAATGATATTGTGAGGTGGAACAGTTATAATGAGAAATAACAAGAAAGAGGCTAAATTGTAGCCAAAGAGCTGGAATTGTGTGAAATTAAGATAATGGAGGACTATTAAAGGAGATGTTTTGGAACTGGCCAACATGTAATTATGCTTCGACGCGCTTTCTTATGCTTTGAAGAGTTTATGGTGCATGCATGCTTAAAAAGAGTTCCCACTTTTTCATTAGCCTTGGTTCGCATTTTTTGTCCCCCATTCATTTTCTCCAAAGGGATTAAAAAAAAATCATTAAAGATTTTTAAGCAACAAACCAAAGCAAACTATAAAGCAAAAGCCAAAAAAAAAGAAACTCATCACACAGAGACCTGAACAGTAGTGAGTGCATATATACTGTATATATCTGTCTTAGGTTGCATTTACATTATACCCCTAAAAAAACTCTTTTCTATCTGAATGAGTGAAATGTAATTATTTGCTGTAATCAAAGCTGATCATCATCATTACTTCAGCCTTCAGAAATCATTCTAATATGCTGCTCAAGAAACATGTTTATTGAAAACAGTTGTTCATATTTTCATTGAAATACATTCTCCTTGATGAATAGAAAGTTCAAAAGAACAGCATGTATCTAACATAATAAAAAGTCTTTAATGTCACTTTTGATCAGTTAAATACATCCTTACTTAAAAAAAATAAAAGATTGGCTGCTGCGCTCTATAACAGAGAGACAGGCTGAGTGATGATTTTTATATATTTATATATAAATATAAATTTAGTTGGATTCTTCTGACAGCAGATGTCAGTATCAGCAGCAGTTGCTGTAAGGGTCTGTAAGGGCCGTGCCACATTTTCATCTAGATATATACTCGCCACACTTTTCAAATATCTGCAGTATCACAGATCGCCTGCCACAAATACCCGCATGAGTGTTTGACAGATGACAAATGTTTCTGTTTGCTATCAGAAGGCTGCTCTGGTGCAGTACGGGTAATACTGACAGACATTATGAGCAGCAGGAGCACCTGCTGATTTAAATACAGGAAATGCTCAGGGCTCAATTACCGTCTCCTCCAGACAGCAGGTGGCATAATTGAACGAGACACCAGAAAGGTGTGTGTGTGTTTGCTGTGGAATGAGATTACTACAACACAGTTTAACACACACAAGACATTTCATAGCCATGCAAGCCAGTACCTGTGCTGCTGTGCATCTGGCAAAGAAAACTCGGATTGACTTGACATTAAGAATTAAGAAACACTGCAAGTGTACTCAGAAAAAAAAGGCATAAAAAAAAGAAAAAAAACATACTAATGGTATCTTTTTGAAAATCAAAAAATGCAATAAGTTTCCTGTAGGTTTTGATGTATAGTTGGTGTAGTGCACATGTAGTTTGCACAATATAAAAACACTTACATCTATGGAGAGGGTGTGTGTGTGTGAGATTTGGTATTCTGGTCAGGAGCTGGAGAGGGCTGGTAGGATGTGCAGAGTCTCAGAGGGCACAGGTCGGCTCACAAGGATCCGGACAGGTCCAGTGACTGAGCTTAAAGCAGCTCATGCAAGACTTATCTAATCACACAGCCTGTCACACACACACACACACACACACACTGAGCCGTACTGGGGAATGAAGAGAGAGAACTAAAAATGACATTTCTACAAAAGTGACTTATTTAGTGCATCTATTGACTGTCTTTATACATTGTTAAAATAAAGCTGTGCAGTTGTTAGCTTATGATGCTATTTCTACCTGATCTGACGCTTGAACGGAAGAATTATTCACTCCTATGAAGATTTTGACATATACTCCTCTTTAGTCAAACATTAAAACCGTCACATGGCTTCAGAAGATTCGGCACCAGTCATACTGACAGCACATTTTTGAGTTCTCTCAACTTGTATTCAGTTCATGCTACGAAAGAAAAACTCAAAAATCTGATTAAACTGTTTCTTTCACACAAACATATGGTTCCCGTGATCTTGCTAAGTAAGACATGATCCTGGATCAACGTTATGGTCCAAAAATATAGACTCAGTGGGAAATGATATCTGATTAACAAGGGAGTAGAAGCACCTAACCCTGTTTATAAGCATAAAATAGATTTCATCTTAAATTATCCTTCATATCTGATTGGTTGATTGCAATGTTGTTCCAGGAACATCTTGTACTTGGTATAATCACGCTCACCCATACATATACAGTACTGTGCAAAAGTCTTAGTCCACTAGTATTGTCAGCAACTAAAAGCTGGTTTTAAGAGGGTAATTTCAATCTTTTATTGGTAGCGTGTCAGTAGGAAATACCAGTTTACATTTACAAACATTATTTTTGTCATTAATAGTAATAATGCAGTGAGATTATTGTCTGATAACAGCCAGTGCTCCACACAGAGATCTGATCTGATCATCATCAGTCAGAACAAACCGAGACAGACTCGATCCAGAACTGTGCTAACATCTGCAAGACAAAGAAAAAACCTACCTGGAAAGCTACAGCACTGATCAGAGTTCACTCTTTATTTATTGCTATAAATAATAGGTATACAAATAGGTTCTGTTCTAAAAATCAAATGTTAAAGTTAACACCAAACTGCATTCGCTTCTCAATCTACGTACAGTATACTTTAATAAAAGATTACACTCAAAACAAATACCAGCTATCTATAAGACATCTTAAACAGAGAGTCCATGCACTTAAAAAATAGAAATGTGATAAAGACAATACAAATTAAATCTAAATTCAAAATATGGTAGTAGATGTTGTACAGGCATTTCCTTTTAAACAGATCATGAATAAACTAATCAATTATTTTAGCTTTAACAACATACAGCCTTTTTTACTCAAGTACTGTAAACAAATCATATACTGTTCTTTATTTACATATGACCTAAAATAGGCAATTTCTAAATCAATAATAAAAATTATAATCTAAAATGTAATAATGCAATACTTTCCTCCATAAATAATAATGTTTAATTAACTTTGTTAACCAAAAACCTTAAGAAAAGGCAACACAAATAAATTTCAACCTGAAAAATTAATAATAATATTTCACAATATTACTGTTTTTACTGCTTTTTATTTATTTTTAATTAAATAATTGTATAGTTCACTTAAAAATTACTTAAAAGACTTTAATAGTTTTCTATGTGCTGCAGGTTCATTTTCAGACTATTATCAATATAAAGTTGAAAAAAGATTTTGCCTGATGATAATTATTAGCTATATTTCATAAATGAGGTTTGGATCAGGTCAGCTGAGAGGGAACATCCATGGCCTAAGTAATTATAGTTTAACAAAAGATTATAAAGTTTTTATTCTCTGTTGTTTCTGAACTTTGGTTTGATTTCATGATGACATCTCACTGAAGCTACACACAAAATGAGTTATTAGAAAGAACTAGGCCTTTTACAGACTCTGGATTCATGCTGCAAACACACTAGAGTAAACGCTTGCCCACCGCTGAATCGCTTCCATTGTGCATCAGCCTGTGTAAACTGCAGAAAAGTCTCTTCTGTTAGTGTGTACAATAAAAATTGCTGCACACACAACAATAGGAACAATAGCGCAGGACGGCGTATGTGTTTGCTCAGCATATTAAGATGATGCTGCTTTAGAAGAAGAGCACACAATGCTTTAATCACATGTACACTTAAACAAAAGGAACATATCAGGCGGAGGAACGAGCGAGGCTTTAATTGGGTGTTTACGTGGTTCAGACTCTGGGTAGTCGCAGAATTGGTAATGAATGACGACACTGTAATAATCATGGTAAGAAATTACACTCCTCTGAGGTTGAGACACGAATGAATAAACCAACCGCTTAAAGCACAAAAACAGCTATTAGAGTATTTCACACAAAAAAGAAATATTTACTCACCACCGTATCGCTCCAAAGCTGTATGACTTACTTTATTCCATGAAACACAAAGAAGATATTTTGGGAAATATATATATATTTTTAAATATCCTCACCTATTTAATGGAGGTAAATGGTTATTGTCTTCCAAATATGCGTTATATGCATTTTCAAAATAAAGTCATATGGGTAAAAAAATTTTTTTAAATAAATAAAAAATACAAACAGAAGATGAAAGGTTATTTAAAAATTTTTCGACTCTCTCTCTCATATATATAT
>JAUCNO010001851.1:1101947-1112762 GCA_032353835.1 Enteromius viviparus | reverse complement strand
ATAGATAGATAGATAGATAGATAGATAGATAGATAGATAGATAGATAGATAGATAGATAGATAGATAGATAGAATGACAGACAGAGGAGATATAACAATAGATGGACAGAAAGCAGTAGATCTGTGGAGAGAGAGAGAGATGCTGGGGGTCTCTGGGGGCAGGATTATGTGTCTGTATGCCCCAGGCAGAGCTGTTCTGAGGGGGATTAGGCTCCAGACCTGCTCCTCGGCTGGATTACCTCTCACTGCCTGCCTCTCCTGCTCTTTATGGAACAGCAGAGACACAAAGCTCTTCCTCTCCAACACACCACCGACATCTGCATCTCGTCCTCTGCACCAATTACTCTGAGAAACGTCTGGAAAAACATGCTTTATTTAACCGAGCTGATGAGCTGCTCGTTATCGATTTCAAATGGAAGTGTTACAGCATTAAAAAAACAGTCAGACATACTACGTATTCATGAATTCATTCCCCCCCCTTGCTCTCACCTCAGCAGTTCAACCGGACAAATTCCAACATCTCAGAGCGAGGAGTCCTCTTCCCCAAATATTAAGCTCGGTCCCTGGTGCCGCATTACTTGACAAGCGGCATGAAGTGTGGCATATTTTTGTCCCTGTGTCGCTGATGGACCACGGCCGGATATTACTGAGCTGTGCAGGTGAGTTAGTGCAGATATTGTTAAAATTCTAAAGGTCAGTCCCAGAGCTGCTTGTTGCTGCTCGCGGTTCCACTCGAGTGATTTGCAAGACTGCCGAGCTGCAAAGATGCCATATTTACATCTGCATTTGTAGCACACTCTTATAGTTAAAAATCACAGAATTCTGTGCAAAGAAACTGCCAGCTGTACTCTTTTTTAAAATGGCTATTTAATTGATTTTAGGAACCAGCGAGCTACCTTGTTGTCAGTTGTCTACATAGGCATAGGCATACATCTAAAATACAGTGATGACTTGACTGATTAAGAAACTCCATGCAAATTGCATAAGATTTGACTCACATTTGATTCCATTCAAATTATTATTATAATTTTTTTATTATAAATAAAATAAACATTAACTAAACTAAACTAAAATAAACTAAAAATATACAAAAATATATATTGCTAATTTATTCAGCTACTTGCCACAGCAACCATTTTCATTTTCATTTAGTTTAACTTGATGTGCTAAAATAAATAAAACTGAAATCTAAATATATATATATATATATATATATATATATATACTGTATATATATATAAAGTTGTACAGACAGCCTGACATTAAAAAATAAACATGATGAAATGTATATCATTTTAAATATTTTTTATAAATAAATATACAATACAAATAACATTTTAAATATAGTAAAGAACACTGATCTAGTTTGATGGTTGCATATTGCTATATATACTAACAATGCAATAATCTAATCTAATATGCATATTATTAATGCACAACATAAATATGGGATAAAATAGTCATTTTTAATTAGCTTGTACTATTTTTGTGTCTTTTCAGTAATAAATAAAATATTAGATTTACAATCAAATTTCAATTAATTCATTAATCTTAGTGAAAGATACATTTAATTTTAATTAACTCTTACTGTATGTGTCCTGTCCACTGGAGCACCTATGATCCCTTAGAATACTGTCTCGGTAGGCAGCTCACCAGCTTTTGTAACAGAGCTATTATGTTTCAGGGAATATACCGATATAAAAATATACATATCACACATGCTTCCTGCCAGCTTATGATGTGGATCTCACAATAGCTACACAGTTAACTCGGTAACGCACGTTTAATTGGCCCTGTCTGAGAACGGAAATGTGTTTTACAGTATTGAAACTTGAAATAGAATAAATACACTTGGCACGCTCATTATTGCTAATCCTGAGAGGCTAGCGAGTGTGTGTGTGTGTGTGTGTGTGTGTGTGTGGTGGGATGTAGACAGTTGGCAAGCGTGTGCACTGCAGCTCCTTAACAAGCCCGACACACACTCGTACACACTCACACACACACTGTGCTCTAACCCCACACACTGAGGGTCAGTGACCTGCATATATTAGGCGCACCATTGAATGCAAATGAGCCGGCCTGACTCGTCCTCTCCCCCTTCCTCTGCAGATCCAAACACAATAATGCTCCTAAACTCTTATTTTTCCCAATCTGGATTTAAGTTGAAGTTCAGTGTCATGTCACGCCTACAGGCCTCTTTTTGGCGTCTGTGTTGTGATATATAGCATGGTTCAACATATCATGAAATGGCGTGAAATGCATGATATCATTAGTTGTTTTGCTAAGAATCTCGATTACTGTGGAAACTTTATTGCTCAAACTTCTGGTTAGAGATTTGAACAAACCCGTTACCCGACAGCTGTGTGTCCTGACCGGGTCAGCCATGAGCAATCTGTCCTCTGAAAGAAAAAAATACTTATGTGGCACAATGACAGCCAGCTGGAACATATTTGTTTATTAACATAGTTATATAGAGTAAAATTTAGAAGGATAAACAGATAGATATTCAAGTTATGAAATCATATTAGTCATATAAACTAACTAGTGAAGTTGTCAGGTGCATGCATGAATTAAAGAGATTGTACGACACACTCTCCAGTACAAGCTCTTCATAATGTTATGAAGACACCTGAGAAATCTTCACAGAGCGGGTTAAGCAGGTTTCAGTCTGTGTTTGTCAAAGAAACAGACATTCTAATAGAATCTCGATTTGTTTTGCACGCCGGTTCGTAAAACCATGACCAATTAACACAATAACATGTCCAGAGCCATCGGTAAACGCACACAACCGCGTGTTTATATGCACACACCCACACACACACGCTGGCACACATATGTGGGCTCTCTGAATGTTGGCAGCGTGTTAGTCTTGCAGCGGAGTGGATAAGATGTGCTGTCAGGTCTTGTCTGCAGGCAGTGTGCGTGTATTCCCTGCCACAGAGACTAAATAGGAGTTTAATTCTGTTAACAGCCAGTTCACAGCAAACTCTGCGGGGCCCGGGCCCCCAGTCCACCAGGCGGTAGGAGCCCGTGGAGGAGCAATAACTGCTGGGAGCCAAATAAAAAATCGATGAAGATCTTCGCGGTGGAGTTTAACGGCGATTTCTGCTTTACTCTCTCCAGACCCGAGCTGAGGAAAGAGACATTGATTTTCCCTCTCTCTGCATCTTAGCCTTGTTCTCTTTCAATAAATATCAGTGTGTATGGATGCACGAAAGAGCCGCGGTAGGACTGTCGGTCAGCGGCGTTTGGAAGTCGAATTTCATACCTCTCAGCCACTAGTTCAGAGGACTCCTCATCCTCGCAACTGCACTTGCGCACACTTCTCTGTGCATTCGCTGACAATGGGCATGTGCCCATGTTTTATTCAGCTCCCTTTAGATCAATAATGCACTGTGAAGACGAGTCCTGCAGAGAGAGAGGGATTGAGGTACAAAAGTCAGAACATCATCACACACAAACTCACAGACTGAGCGAATAAAGACTAAAATCTTCTTTCAAAACCATCAGCTTCATTTAACTTTAGTTGTGTCTCCCTCTTCAGGGCACAGAATACAATGAATCCCGGTTTAAAGAGCACCAAACTCTGCATGTCCTTGATTAGTTAAACAATCTGGTTAAAAAAATGAAAACTCTAACCAAAATACCATTTGTTGCATTGCTGACAATAAAACTGCACCCAAATGTGTGTGCGTAAAATTATAATAATTTATGGATTATCAATGACATCTTTAATACTATATAGCAGAGTATATATATATTATATATTACTATACATATAAACGTTGACTAAAATAAAATTATAAAAAATTCAAAACAGTTTTAAAATATTGTAAGTTAGCTTAAAATAAATAATTTTTAAAATTGAATGCACATTAAAAACTGTATGAAATAAAACTATAAAACATAAAATCGTCAAAAATATAATTTCAGTGAAAACAATAATAAAAACATCACACTGACCTAATAATGCAGCGACTGACCAGTAAAATATTCCAGAGACACATGGAATAAACAGAATTATTTACAATTCTAAACAGTTCTCTGTATGTGCTAATTGGAGACATTTAATTCCATATGAAAACGCCCTAAAGCAGCTCGTATCCTGTGACTCGGTCCCCAGTGTCACACGCGAGAGTGACAAAGCTTCCATCTGTCAGCGAGGACCAGAGGTCCCAGAAAAGGCCAGACCTGCACTGAGGGCCGATCCAGCCAACAGCAGGGGCCCGGGGACAGAAGACACACTAAGGAAACAGCAGTTAGGACACACAGTCTGTCACACAGACACTCATATCCTGATCTATTATCATGAAACATGCATCTGAAAAACCAACCACTGCTGAAAGATTAAACTGAGGCCCTGAATACTTCGTAGTACTTATTTAATACGAGCGGTAATAACATGTATTTGCATAAAATGAAAACAAATGTTAATAAAATAAAATATTTTATTATTTTTTGCCTTTAAAATATCATGTTTAAAGGATTCATAAAATGTTATTCTCGACTTTTGCATGCACAGAGATTGACTATAAAAGCTATTGAATGCATTCACTGCCTTGGGTGTATCTTTGCAGGTCATGCCCTCTTTAGTGTACAAATTGATGTACGTTACAAACTGTTTTCATTTTAATGTGAGCGAGTCTCCAAAGACCATTTAAAGACAGTAAATATAAAATATTCCATTTGCAGGCACTTGTATAGTATTGTTGATTGTGTCCTAAGGGGAAACATGCAGCTAATTGATCTGTTTTTGAGCATGTTGCAGCACTGAACTGTTTCTCACCATCAGTGTGTCACAGTATAAA
Organism: Enteromius viviparus; assembly: GCA_032353835.1. Taxonomy (NCBI): domain Eukaryota; kingdom Metazoa; phylum Chordata; class Actinopteri; order Cypriniformes; family Cyprinidae; genus Enteromius; species Enteromius viviparus. The sequence continues at coordinate 1,107,954 of JAUCNO010001851.1, read as the reverse complement.
AAATCCAAATAACAAATTCATGTGCATATATATATATATATATATATACTCACTGGACTTCAGTCTGTGCTCATGCCTTATGAGGAGCAGGAGTTGGTTCTCTCTGAATGTAATCAAATGAAGACGGACGGGCTGAGAGGAGATGCTCAGCGCTCTGTCCTGCAGCAGATCTGGAGACGGAAGAGGAAACAATTGACCTCGTTTTAACCTGGCTTTAACATCTGTCTCAGAGATGTGACATTATGCAAAGACATTAGTAACTACTAAAGCATCCTGACAATCAATCAACCTGACAGTCAATCAACTGTTGCAATAAAACGAGTGTTTAAACTTTGATGGTTATGGAAGAAGACTTCATGGACATCAACTACATGAAACAAGCATGTAATGCTGAACTCACGGGGACTCTTAAAGGAACTATAGGGTGATGTTTGATCATCAAAGGGTTAATGGTGTACATGCAAACATAATACAAATCAAATTGATTGCCTCATATACAGGCAGTTTATTAAAGCATTTAAATAAGAGTGAATATTTCATATTTTAGGATTTCCTAAATTGGGATTTGAAAGCTTTTGTAAAGCTTGGAAAGCTAAAGAAATGAATAAATTAAAAATATATAAGTAATAATTATTTGCAAAATAAAATACGTACAAATATCATCATACAATTATTTTTTTAAATAAAACAAATAATAAATGTTTTAAAGAAAGGTCTTTAGGCTGCATTTATTTGATTTACAAAATAGAGTAAAAATAGAATTATTGTTTTAAAATGTAAAATAACTGGTTTATATTATAAAGTATTTAAAATTTTAATTTATTCATGTGATTGAATGTGATATTACAGCATCATTACTCCAGGCTACAGTGTCACATGATTATTTTTGCTACAGGGCGTGAGATGAGAACTGAAGATATGAAGGAGCGGACCAAAACGTGTGTGTGTGTGTGTGTGTATGCACAGACTAAAACAATGCACAAAAAGAAGGTGAAGGTCTCTGAAATGACTTCCTGGAACCTTGTACTGGACTATCCATGCATGGAGAAATGCACCTGACAATGAGCAGAAAACAGTGGCCTTCTTCCCTGTTTTAATTAGTATGTGTGTGTGATTGCATTTTATTTGCAGATGAGGGGTGAGGTGATGGCAGCTTCGCTCCGGTGACCCACCTTACAGCACACACACACACACACACGCTCGCTCGCTCTCAGATGCCACTCTGACACTCACAGATCAGCGTAATGAGCTATAGTCACCACAAAAGTTCAGAGGTCAAAGCTATTATACCGCATCTCCCCATTAAAACACGGCAATGTGGCCCGGGCAGCCGTCCTCACCCCTGCTCTCTACAACCACAATTAAGAGCAGGAATCACTGACCTGAAACACAGCAATTAATATAAAGAAGTACAGTTCGTTTAATAGCTGCAGCACAAACACAAAGTAAAAATGCATGCTTTGAATATGCACAAAACTGGCACAAATGATTCGAATGATTTGCACTTGTTTATAGTCCTGATTGTGATTTTATTAAACCTATAACAGACCAAACATGAGTGCATCGTCCTGCAGCGTTTGTGATCCAGACATGAACGATTCCTCAAATCATGTGTCTTGTGATTTTCAAAGGAAGCTTCTTACATAGGTTCCATCTTTAATTCCATCTGAATTTTGATCTCACAATTCTGTTTTACAGAACAGTTACATCTTGATATTCTTTTAGAAAAAAAAGCAGCAATTGCGATATATAAACTTTTGAACATAAATTGTATATTAATATAAGGATGTGTGCGTTTAAACACCTCACATTCAAACAGTTTTCTTATAGAATTACAAGATCTTGCAAAATACTAATAATTTGCAATTATGAGAAAAGTTGCATTTACAAAAAAAATACAAAAGATACCAAAAAAAAAGTTAGAATAGTGAGATAAGAGTCACAGTTATCTTTTATATTTTTAATCCAAATGCAGAAACAGGCTATTAATTATGAGAGTTATTAAATATGTAAATATATATCAGGAAGAAAAAGTTTAAATAGTCGCTGTGGAAGAGACAAGCTTCCATATTTTGTACAGGTGGGGGGGAATACAGGTGTGCAATGAAGTAGGATCCCAACCCTAGTCATAGGCTAACTATGACCTGTTAACCCTTAAATTCTACTTTGGGCACTCTAACTTAATGCTCCAATGTTTGTTTGGTCATTGAGGGATGTTTATGGATGTTTACTTACAGAAATAGCATTTAAACTCTTGTGCACAGCAATTAACTCCAATGAATCTGACATGGCATCGCTCGTGGAAGGCCTCTGTGAGAGAATGGGTCTAATTCGATTATGGCTGACCTGTTTCTAACGCAGGAGTTCATTAATATCAGTACGTCTAAAAATCGTAGGGAAAGAAGCTCCTCCTCATTACCACGGCACATGACACACGTCCTTGATGAATCTTAGGATGCATTTTCATAAAGGGCAGGATGCTTTGAGTAATGCAGTCATCCGGCAGTGCTCTCATATTAATACAATAGCCATGAAGGTCTTTGTCGAGGTGTTTCTCTGAGTGTCAAGGGGCCAGAGATGATGACAAATGGTTAGAGATTTAATCAAACGCGCCGTTGGCTGAATGAACATGAAGGGAGACAGTGGAAGATAAATGCACTTTACGCAAGGGCAGAGGCGCTATTAAGAGTCGTCTCGTGTCTGTGTGCTGCTGGAGAACAGCGCCCTCTGATGGAAACACCACCATCAGCTCTGAACGCATACAGGATGTGGAAGGGGTTTATGAGACTCTTATGCAGGGGCACAGCGTGAAAAGCAATATTTAACTATTTATTGATCTATTCATGCGTTTTAGCACATCGCAGTTGGATTATAAGGCAGCTAGTAGTAAATGTGAGTGGTGCAAAAATCAGTTTGGAGCTGTATAGATAACATGCATCCTAATTTGCATACTATTCTATTTCTGGTATAAATGCTGTGAGTAGTAATAATGCACTGAGTGCGGAATGTTAGACACTTAAGCACAGAAGTACTGTATTGTACTTGGAACAAACTAGGCTCAAATGTATTTTTTTGCTGACTGAGGGAAAATAGTGCATCATTTGGGACAGAACTTTATTATTTGCTATAGTGTTTGGTGTGTTGCTAGGGTGTTGCTATGTGGTTGCTAAGGTGGAGTGCAAACATTTTACGATCATTTCTAGATATGTGAAAACAATAAATCTGACTGATTCGCAAAGAGAAACAGCACACTTAGTTAATTTTTTTAGTTGGCTACTAGGCATGCAATTTTTTTTTAAGTCCAACAAATAATAAATACAAAAAAAAAAGCATTCTCCTCAAATGATATTTTCGGGGTTATTTTTAATGCAAGTCTATGCAAATCATGTTTGAAAAACCTAAAAAAGAAAATCTGGGTCTCATCAGGCTTCAGTGTACTTAAAATATAAATATGAATGTTTTACATAATGTCTGGTGGAGCTTATCCTCTTTGGATCTTGACCTGCATCTGCTTTGATTGGATAGTAATATAATCCCTATATAATAGAAAACAAAACTTGCATGCTTTTGATGAACTATTCCTTTAACCTTTAGACATAATTAATATGTACGGTCTTTAAATATACATTAGCGTGCGTAATTATTTGCTGGTGTTAAGAGCAGTATCCGTGCGTGGGTTCTCTGCTGTGTGTGTGTCTGTCTACTGTATATGTCAGAGAGTTCACTGACACAAAGGATCGATGGCTGGAGGAGATCTGGAGCCAATTATTTTCAGCTTAATGGTCCCTCAGGTATCAGCAAGAGGAACAACAAAACGACTGCTGGAGAGACCGAGTCCTGACAACCCCAGCGCTCTGTCACCAGCGTAACGCACTGCTCTGCCATCAATTCCCAGGAGCCTCGGAGGGGAGGGGGGCGACCTGATTGGCTGGCTGGCCTGAGGGGGAAACTGCCATATGAGAGATGATGCTTCGCAGCGTTCCAGTATATTGAGAGGTTTTAGAGAGTTTTTAGACTTTCTGTGAAATTGTTGTCAGAACATGGAGGGGTTTATAGAAGAGAATATTGCACTGCATATTGATACTGCACTTGAGACACATTCAGCAGATCTTGCTAAAACCATGTAATGCATTATGTAATGTCTTCAACAAGGAAAATGCATAAAATTGAGCTGCATAATTTCTGAAGGTTCATGTCAGATTTAAATTCAGACAATGCAGGCTTGCATCACAGGATTCCACTACATATTAAAATCTATTATGATAGAAAACAGTCATTTTAAACTGATATATTTCACAATGTGTATTATGCGGTCACTGGCAAAATAAGCGCTCCCAAGTCCCAATATGAATTAAATGATTCGCTATATGTGCTCCTACCCCAATATTGCTGTTTAGCTTGACAAAAATGATGCAATATTGAATATTGATAATCGGGGAATAGCTGTATCTGATCTGAATAAATCGGGAACCCATATTGAAGTCCCGAGGCTTTCTAGAGTGTTTAAAGCAAACTAAAATCTGATCGTTTGGCCAGTTACTCTCTTTAAGATGTCTTGCTTTTGTTCAGAAAGATTCCCCTTAAACCGTCACGCCACCATGATAGCAGTCAACCTGAAATGAGTAGATAGCTCTATAGAAGCTATTACAAGCAATATGAAAGCTCAAACACCTCAAGCCATGAATAGGTGCATCTACAGGAACAGTACACACTTACAAACTTCAATGCCATTATGTCTCAACACTGTATTTGGAGCAGTCCTTAGCTGTAGTGTGTAAAGATGCCTCTGTAGAATAACCAGCAGCCACTGTGATAGTTTTAGGTCTGTGTGGTGCTGGGTGGTGCTGCACGGTGAAAAAATAAATGTGGAGGATTGTGTTGGAGATGATGTGAAAGCTTTGTGCGCTTTAGTTTGCAGTCAGCAGTAAAGCTAGCTTTCTCCCGTCTCTCTCAGGAGGCATTTTAACAATAGTAAATGTAAAATACTTGCAGCACAATTTCCATTCATGCTTCCAGATCATCCTCATACGAAGCGCTTCGAGCCCTGGTGGTTTAAATCTTCTGGGAAAGGACAGAGGAGCATGTGAAAGCTTGGAAAGAGAAGCAATGGGAGCGAGAAAGGGAAGAGGAGACCGGTGTCATCTTCCTCCTCTGACACTACAGCAGCGGGACCCACGGCTCTTTAAAGCATTCCCAGAAGGCATCTGATATGCATTGAACTCTGGGGTGCCTCTGGCTACACTTTCTCAGCAGCTTAGACATCATAAAGTATTTAGGTGCACTTAACACACACAGGTAAGTAACCAAACACTCAGAGCTCAGATGAAACATTCAGGTTTTGCGCCCTGTCACCATACATTTTAGTTACTCATATATGAAGGATGTAATATTTAAAGCATTCTGCAAGATGTTCCTAAAACATGTTTAAAAGTTATTCAGTACATGGTTATGAACTGCCACATTTCAAGACAGTTATACATTGTTTGTTCCAGTGTTGTTGTAATCAGTTCAAGACAAACTCAGGCTCGTGCATTTGTCCAAGATCTTTTGGATTCAGTCTGGAGACTCAAATGAGCTGGTCTTGAGCTTAAACTCAGACCTGAGAACTGCAACAGGAGTGTACACAATATCAAACCAGAGAGTTCAAGAAATATCATAGATCAAGGTGTTATTCAGTAAAACATTCAATATTATGAACTCTCAAAAACATACTGCAAACATGTTCTTATACATTCTTAAAACTAGAGCTTTTAGAGGGTTTTTATAGCAATGCCATGAAAGAAAAATTTTTTTTCTAGTATCTGTAAAACTGCATTTTTCCATCTTAAGAACATATCTAAATTCCGTCCTATGCTAACAACCTCAAATGCAGAAATGTTTATTCATGCGTTTTTGCCCTAGAGGTTAGATTATTGTAATGCTTTACTGGATGGTTGTTCTGCACGCTTGATAAATAGACTACAGCTGGTTCAAAATGCAGCAGCTAGAGTCCTTACTAGAACCAGGA
>JAUCNO010001851.1:1090269-1101687 GCA_032353835.1 Enteromius viviparus | reverse complement strand
ATATTTGGCTCCCAAACTCTGGAACAGCCTTCCTGATAGCGTTCGGGGTTCAGACACACTCTCTCTGTTTAAATCTAAATTAAAGACACATCTATTTAGCCAAGCATTTGAATAATGCATCTCATTAGCATGCTATTAATTTATAATGTTTCTTTTCAGTTCGATTACGTCATTAATTGATCTTTATCTCACATCTGTACATGTATAAGCTACTACTACATATACTTTGTAGTAAAGCTGCTTTGGAATGATATGTATCATGAAAAGCGCTATACAAATAAATTTGAATTGACTCCTTATATTGTCTAAATATGACACTGAAAATAAAACATGCCTTCATATGATGCTTTCATAGACGTCTCCGAGTGTTTACCAGGAACGTCTTTATCAGTGAAGATTTTTGTGACATTTAATAATTTCTGTGCAAATACACCGAAGATCGTTCCATCACCAGAGCTCACTAACTCAGCACTAATGCCCCTCTGAACTCTTTCCCGCACCATCACTGCCACACTGCCTGGAAACAGTGATGGATGAAACCAGAGAGAGGAGCAGGCAGCGAGGGCAGCCCGGTCACCTGCCGGTCAGAGAGCAGTGACCACACTTCCCAGCGGGTTTGCAGGGATGTACGCATGCCAGTTTACATACACCATGAGCATGTACGAATCTGAACAAAGAGCTTCCTCAGCGCTGGTTTCCAGGAGAAATATGAACATTCTTTTCCTGTTATAAATGTGTCTGTGTAGCGGAGCGTCTTTACTGTGTGTGCGTGTCGGTCAGAGAGCGATGACCACGGCCGCCTGCGCTCTCACAGGGGGGTTCATTACGGCGAGTGACAGGGCCTCCTCTAAAACGCCGTCTGAGGAATACACACTCTGCGTGGGACAAAATAAACACCCGGCTTCGAGTGGGGGCACCATAAATTATTTATATCACCGACAGAACAGCAGAGACGCTCTTAATATCGCTACCTGCTCGTCTGGAAGCGTAAAAGATGATTTATGTCTTATGGCCACATTAAATTTCACTGCAATTGGGCCTTGTGCCTTCTGGGGTCTGGGGAGACACAAAATGGTGGTTATAAACTGCTGCAGTACCGAGCGGAAAGCAGCCCAGCGGAGTCTTCTAGCTTTTGTTTATTTCTGCACAACACGCCTTGGTCAAGCTCTTCCAGTTCTGTCAGTTCTTTGTTGAGATCTGTAGGTGATATAGAGATAGCATTTTATTTTTGTTTAAGTGCAACCGTGCAAAATCTTTAACGCTGGAAAAATGCATGTCGTGTGCATGAAAAAACAGTGGAAACACACAAATAGAGCTGAATGTATCAATACGGCAGAATAGAAGAGCTTGATCATTTGTAAAAACATGCATAAGCATATGCATGAAGAGAAAGACACCAAACATCATGCTAGAATACTCAAACTATCTTAATATTTCATGTGCCCATTAAAAATGTCTGATTTTGTGTTCAGCATGCGAGGAACCCCAGAGGCCTGTTCAGTGGATGAGATACAGCATTAATCCTGTGTTTATTTCCATTTTGAGCGAGGGATGATGTTTATTGAGCTGCACAGTGATGCATCTGGAACACACTTGGGCTTGTTTAAGTCTACGATACACAAATAATCTGATATGAAACTACATGCACACAGACAATGAGATATGCGTCATCAGTAACAGGTCGTTCAATCAACCCATTAATGGACAGATTTTCCTGAAGATGTGGTCTCACACCACAAAAGTTGGGTTGAACTGCTTAATTGATATTCATTATTTCACAATGCCTTTATGGTCTGGTTATCTCAATGCTCAGTTAAAAGTATGCTGGTTTGTGTTTTGAACATGAGGTTAAGTGCATTATAATTCTTGGTGATCTATCCCTTTAAGTGTTTTTTCCACATGAAGATGATTTAATGCACAGCAATTTTAGTGACAAATGCACACACTCTTCTGTGTAGGAACTCATGCAAACAGTAATAAGGGATTTTTCCTGCCACTAAAGTTGCCATGTGTCAGGAGCAAATGCCCAAAAATGGCAGTGTGAATTAAACAACACATTGCACATCATCCAGCAAGATGTCAAAAGCTCTTCCTAAAACTGTCTACTCACATATTGGCTGTTTTTTAAAACATCTACAGTGGCAAAAATGGGAAAAGAATGGCAGTTTTGGCATGTTTAAAAGGATTAATATTACAAATACACCTCATATACACACACACAGATATCATTTCATAGCATCATTCTTTACGAAAAAAAGATCAGTGAACGAATACAAGGCTTTAACATCACTTTAAACCATAAAAGCCACTCAGACTAATAGGAATCTCTCTGTGCCTTTTCTAATTTCCTGACATTTGCACTCATTACTCATTTTTAATGGAATATAATGGCCGCGGTTGGTGGCGAAGGGACCCTGTTCTACCTCTCACGCCGACACAAACAAAACTCTGAGAATAAAAAGGCTTTCCGCTGAGATCAATGCTAGCGGAGGAGAGGAGAGACAGGTCTATTTCTTTCCCTCACTCGCTCGCTCTATCTCTTTCTTCTCCTCCTGTTTAAGGGAGCTCCCCAGCCGCCCCCGGTGACAAATGGGGGTGGTTGAGAAGTGGCCGTTTGGTGTCTGGCATCAGCGCAGTCACGGAAGAGCCTTCGAGTCTTCAGGGTGGGGAAGACAGGCCCTCGACCGCAGCCAGCGGAGAGGGGGGTCCTCAGGGGGCCTGCAGGCGAAACGGACCCCCATAAATCAGTCTGTTTGAGCTGTGCTCACCATCCATCTCAGCTCTAACGTCCCAGAGGAGAGAAATAGAGAGAGAGCAGGCCAGAGAGGAACAGGGAGGTGTTCGAGTGAGCAACCTAAATTCTCAACTTACAGCATGTGTGTCTACATCTGAGCGATTTAGATACGCTTACCGAGGAGGATTGTCATAGATTTCCTGACGTGGAAACAAAGTATTTAAAACCAAAACAATGCAAATAATGCAAAACAACATAAATTTGAAGAATAATAACAAATAATAAAAGTTAATAATAACTGTAAGTTTGAATGCATAAGCATTAATCAGTGTCTTAATGAGTTCATAAGCTGTACATTTTACAGGTTGAATAGGTTTGTAAACACACACAAACCTCAATCATTGCGACACACCACTAACTTAGCATAAATAACAGGCATTTTAACGTCTTCAGACTTTGTTCAGACTTTGTGTATTTTGCAGAGTGTTGTTGTTGACCTAATGTCTATTTTTATGTGAAGTCCAAGTCATTTACATTATTTGTTTTAGTAAGTTGGTGCAAATCACAAGACAATATGCAATAAACACAAGCCTGGCACACATATCAGTCTATTTTTTGTATGAATGCACTGAAGATAAAAGAAAAAAATAACTTCACCTTTACTTGTCTGGACTAAGCATGATGATCTCATATTCAAATAACAGTCCTGCCTTTATGTAGATATATCTACTACAGTAAAATCATAGCATACACTCCCAAATGTTTTTTACTTTATTGCATTTATTTATTAAACAATACACACTCTTACGGTATGCTTACTAACCATTTATTTAATTAAAATTAAAGCATAGTACAATTCAGAAATATTATTACAATTCACAATAACTGACTTTATTTTAAAATGTAATTTATTGATTTGAATTTTCAGCACCATTACTCTAGTCTTCAGTGTCACATGATCTTTCAGAAGTCATTTTAACATGCTGCTCAAGAAACATTCCTTATTATCATAAATGATGAAAACAGGTGATTCAAATTTGTGGAAAGCGTGATACTTTTTCTCAGGATTCTTTGATGAACAAAGTTCAAAAGAACACTATTTGAAATCATTTGGAACTAGACAAATATCTGTCACTTCTGCTCAAATGAATAAAAATATTAACTTCTTAGGGGAAGAAAAAACCTTTACTGAGCCTACAGAAGTGTGTAATACTCCAGGTTTACAAACTTTATGTACATTGATAAGTGTGACACAGTTACGTGAAGGACTGCGAGATATCATTTCCAGCACGTATGTAGTGTATCCCTGAGGCCGTGACCGTATATGAGCTGACTGATGTTCAAACACACATGCTCAGAGACTCTGTAGACGCCGTAGGCTTTCAGTGTTACCGACGGCAATATGGTGTCTTCAAAAGACACCAGACTCCAACGCAGCGCTCTTACGCACACACACTAACGTGCTCGCCTCACCAGCAAAGTTTTGGTCGAGCAGTCTTTTCGGCTGGTCCACCAGACGCTTGCAGGCCACACGGGTGATGCACTCGAGTCCAAATTGTGTCACGACAGACCTCAGATCTGAGGTGGTGCACACAGCGACAAACACTCTGCAACGGTCCAAACATTAAAAACACCAGCGAGGGAGAGCGGCGCATTCATGAAAGAGCACAAGAGAGAGAGAGAAAGACAGATTTCAAGAAGTTGCCATTACATCCCCTGTCTCCCATGGTTGTGAATTTTGTATGCGGCGTTGAGACGCCATAGAAAAGTCGTTCCCCAGAGTGGAAAATGTGCCAAAAGCAAGCCAGTAAATAACAGTCTCCATTCTTCAAATGAATGCTAATTTCATACTGTATCTCTCTCTCGCTCGCTCTCCTCAACTTTGTTCACATATTGATGTGCTCTGAAATCAACTTCAAATGGTGCCAGCGATATCGCTGAGAAAGGGATCCCTGATTCTTCTCCGTGTCCTTTTTTTCTTCTGCAGCGATGCCCCGAATGTCGGTTTCATTAGCTTGCCGCTAATTAGCCTCCTTCTGCTGATTTGCAAGTCGATGGCGGTGGCTGCAGGACAGGCATCTTTGAGGCTCTCGCCCCTCTGATCTTGGGGGTCCTCCAGTCCCCCTCCCGTCCCGCCGAGCGCCCAGCCTTCTCCACAATTAGTACTAAAGAAATTCATGTTCCTTTTCACAGATACATTATTCATATTGTCTCTGAACGTAAATAAATCATCACGTTCTAGAGGGCTGAGCTCAACCTCTCCCGTTTCTCTGCGAGTGTTGGTCGACTTTGGTCGAGTGACCTTCGCCCATTTCCTTCTCAAACGCCTTCACGGCTAGGTCAGCGGACCAATTTGGCGCCTCAAAACACCAACACTGTGCTTCTGATAGACGTCTGGCTACTTAAACTGGTGATTATCTGATTAGTGTTGGTAAATGCGAGGGCTAACAAAGCCGTGATTTCTGGAGGCCATCAGAGTGCAAGTAATCCCAAGGAGAGTAGCATTGCGTCTTAGCGCTCTGTGATTTCTTTTCTCTGCCGTTGATCAAGCGTTTCTGGGAGAAGCGCTAACTGGACAGACATACTGCAGTCATTTCAATGATTTAGTAGCTGTACTTTGTGCTATTATTCATTGGTCTGAAGGGAGGCCAGGTTCGGCCAAGAGGCCTGCATGTTTTATAACCACTGGAGGGCAAAGCTTTCCACCACAGCCCTGCACTTCTGTTAGGAGAGACCAGACTCTTTCACACATGGAGATGTGCTGTAAACACAAACTGAGTTGGTGTTTATTCACACACACATTCACACACAACAGTTTGGACTGATGGTAGCTGATCCTTCCTTTGTCCGCTAGAAATAACACTTTTTGCTGTGCATACAGTGCATATCGGAGGAGATACGAGAGTATTTTACAGAGCACCAGGATGGAAACAGTGCTTGAAAAGAAAAAAACCTACCTGGTCTCATGGCATAAGTACCTGGGTGCACTGAGACACAAAATACGTACCAATAAGTACATATCACTGCAGTTTCCAAAAGAAATGAATACTAGAGACAGTAAAGGTCTTTTATACCTTTTCACACAAGTGTAACGTTTTGATTAATAAAACTGTAATTTTCACACAATTACTTGAAGAATATAATGTTATGACTTCAAAGCATATGCTGGGATATTTGAAAACTGATGCTTTTAAACGTTAGCATCACACATATCCAGCTTCATATGGGTTTTCGTAGATGGCTGTCCCCAGATATTTAAATTCTGAACCGCTCCAGTAAGTACCTAAAACATCCCAGTGTTCACATATTGAACGTGTGTTTTAGCGCCACTCAGTGGACATTTCTCTTTGAAACTGTGGCGAAACGTTCAGTAAGATACTATATTGTACACAGCGGTGCACAGAGACACATTTTGATGAGACAAAAACAGGTGGTTTGACTGGCTTAAGAGGGGATACCGGATAGCTGATCATCTCAACCAGGTTCAACCAAAATCAGAAGGGAAGAACTGACGCCCATTTAAGTGAAAAGTGTCAATTTACACTGAACTGGCCACACCCACTTTCAAACCTGTATACAATAATCTTTTTAATTTTTTTTAAAAGCTAGGTCTGGGACTGTGCTTAAGCCTGGTCTTTTTTTAACTAATATTTTAAACAAGGTTTCATGTCAGCAGTCAAGGATTCTCTCTTTGTTTTTGCTTTACATTTCAATGCTGTTTAACTCTACTTCCTTGCATGCAAACAGCACCTTGCAATTCAATTAAAATTCAGGTATTGAATCAATTTAAAAGGCTTTCTTAATTCATTTGGGCCCATCTTAGGCCTGTGCCGTACTGAGACGGTTACGCTCGCATCAACATACAAGGTTGCTGCATAGGGTCTCAAAGCACTACATGAAAACAAATAATGCACTTAAAATTGTCTTTCAAGCAACTGTCTTTGTTGGTTGTGGTGTCCGTGAGCACGTCCATGTCATCAAGGACGCATGGGTGATAACAGGTAAAGCAATTACCCCACACACGTATGATTTGTCCCTGCGACCATGCCCGGTGAATTCTGCTCCCCCTTCAGCAGTCTGTTTGCGAAGTGCGCTATTAAGGATTTTCTATGGACTCATTTGGAGCAACAAATAAGCAAATATGAATATGTGGCTTCATTTTTCTATCCAATTAGAGCAGATATCGGGCGTTTACTACATTTCGTAGAGGCCTAGGTTCCATTTCGGTTTCCATAACTGCTCTTCAGAGAGAGAGCAATGGCACCATTTTGGGTGATTTGTTGCACAGATTGACTATGTCTTTGTGCAGGACGGGGCTTTGACTCATTGAGTCAGGGGTGACGGGAATGGGGCACCCCGTGGTTTTAGCAAGTCTGCTGAATTGCTAATGAAACAGGAAGGGGCGGGGGGCAAAACTGACGAGGGAAACCAGGACTGAGACAGGCACCTCATCTGAATCATTTAGGCCGGGCCCAATTATAGATCTGATCCGTTAGCGAGAAGGGAAACGGACCATTTTTAAAGGCAACACAAATCAATGAGAGCTGACAGTAATCTGTTTGACAGAAAGACCTGTTAGCGGTTTGAGGGTCATTACCTCTCCGTCGCCCAATGCATTACAGCGATGAAATGCGAAATGGAAACACAAAACAGTGGGAGGCTGCGTGCCATCTGCATCGCAGCCGATGACTGCTTGTTTGTTAGCCCTAGAGCGAGCGGGCATCTCAATTTTACGCCCCTTAAAGAATTTCCTTCTCGTAAACTGCTGAGGTTAGCGCCCTAGACCACCTTGACCCGCCTCTCAACCCGATATTATGTTATTGCACTTCACTCACCCCCTTGTTTGAGTCTCCTGCTAATACACAGCCATTGATAATCATTTGCAGGAGTTTTCAAGAGCTGTCAAAGTTCACAAAGCAGCCTGACTGCTTGGAGGGAGAGCGAGGTGGAAGAATATCGATTCCCGTTGAATCACACACACACACTAGAATTCATAACGCAGCCGGTTACGGATCTCCGAGCTGCCAAAATCAGCAATTGTCAGTAAACACTATTAGCATAGATTTGGGCATCGCTTTCCCTCCCGGCTCGACTGAATACTGCGGTCCATATACAGTATAAAAGCCCATCTGTAGTGGCCTGAATACTGGATCAGGAGATGGTGGAGGGTCTTCTCAGAACCCGACCCAAGGGAGAACGGGTGGGGGGAGGCCTGGCTCGACCAGCCCTTGGCTGCTTGTGTTCGGCAGCAGTATTCCCCCTCCGTTCCTGGTCGCCATCTGCCACGGAGCTGGTGTGAGGAGTGTCAGAAGCGATGTGGGCTCGGCCGGCTGTGTTCGAGGCAGCTGGAGTGATGGCGGCCCGTGTATCGGCAGGGGAGTACATCGATTTCCTGTCGGCACGTTTTTACATCTCATAACACGGACCTCGTTCGCACCTATACACGGCGGAAGCCTTTCGTACACTGTGTCGATGCGCGGTCGGGGGGTATCAGTTCTGATGCTAAAGCCAGCTTAAGCAATGGCACGGCCTGAGGAGAAGATCTCAGGACCCACGGGACCTAATTAGGAAGGCTTAAAAAGCATCTATATTGCTATTAGGTATCGATTTACATCGGGGAACTTTGGCTTCTTTGGTATATTTGACCGTTCTAGACCTTATTCTTGTGCAAATTAACAAATGCATCAAGGAAACGTTGTACGTTTAACACACAACGGCGAATCTACCAAGCGTAAAATTAAGATTGTGGCAGACCTGCAAACTAGACAAATTAGAGTGTTGACAAAAACAGTTAATAGATGCAGAATAGTCAACTTCTGAAAAATAGACGTCACAAACGTTCTAAATTTATTGATCTATTTTAAAACAGAAAGTTTTCTGTTAACATGTAATGCACACAGGATGACATTTACCAACTACCAATAACCATTTGTGTTTTTTTAATGTAAAATATGATTATTACATACTCGATATACATTTATATTAATGCATTAACTAATGGCACCATAGATGTGAGATTTGAGTGTCTGCATCAGAAATACAGTACAATAAGAAAAACACAAAAGGACTTGTATCACGAACATAAAACTTGTGATTCATTCAGTTTTACTTCATCTAGGATTTCATGCAAAGCGGTTGACGACAAGGAAACCCACCTTTTTTTTTCTCAGCTTGGCGCTCTTTTGAAGCGCAATAGTGCAATCTTGCATCGTTTGCTGTAAAACAGAATCCCATTTGCCCTTTGTCAGCACAAAACACTTGGATATGAAGGTTTCACTACTGAGTAAGCAGCGAATCTCAGCGCAGCCCCCTGAGACGCAGGAAATGCACAAAGGTCCCTTCCTCTCGCCGCTCCTTCATCAGCACCCCGGTTGCCATACAATCACTTTAGGATTCATCAATTATTCAAATCTAACATGAGCAAAGGCATCGACAGACAACAGCAAAAGTGTTTTTACAGACCAAATACAAAGCACGGCCTGAGATCTTTGGCTTGGCAGTGGCCTCCTGCAGAATAAATCTGGTGAAAAATGCACATTTATACAATACTACTACCACTACTATATCTGCATTTCATTCATGCATCTACCTATCAGCTAATACATTTATAGATCTATTAATTGGCTATTAAAATATCAATTCTGTGCTTAATTTGCACAACTGATGAATCCCCACTGGACCTTTTGCTAAATATACTCTGAAGTCCTGCTTCTAGTGTATATTGTACTTCTAAATTATCCATTTAACTATTTTGTATCCTTACTTTATTATCCTATTGCATGTTGCAATAAGATTCATATTTATGACTAAAAAAATTAAAAGATAGAAAGACAAGAAATAAGGAACTTGAATAATGGCTATATAGTCTAACACACCATGTGCACAAAAGACTAGGGGCCTCAGGTACTGTGTTTTTCATTGTAGCTGACACACCAGCTGAAGCATTGCATCTTAACATTTTACTTGTCCTTCTGTTAGCGTTCACATTACCTTGAAAACGGTGTAAATTGATGTGACAATTAGACCAGCGCTTTGCTGTACCCAAAGGATGCCACACATATATAATGAGCGGGTTTTAGGGATGAGTTTCAGCAGAAGTTGTCACAGTATGCAGAATGGTCTAATTATCTCTAGCATGCCCGGCTGCAGGTGTGTGATGACTGGTTAATAGGGTCCGTTAGTGATCGCTGCC
This sequence comes from Enteromius viviparus, assembly GCA_032353835.1. Taxonomy (NCBI): domain Eukaryota; kingdom Metazoa; phylum Chordata; class Actinopteri; order Cypriniformes; family Cyprinidae; genus Enteromius; species Enteromius viviparus. The sequence continues at coordinate 1,091,761 of JAUCNO010001851.1, read as the reverse complement.
GTGGGTTTTGTGGGCTTTTGGGTCACCGAAGTGACGCAGAAGATGCGTGCCTATGTTCTGAGTAATTACTACACCAGCCATGCTTTCCTCTAAAAATGCATTTCTGCAAGTCGCACACAGTTGGTGTTAAACGTCCAGAAAGCAAATTGATTACACTGGAAAACTACGCATGCACAAGAATGCACAAGGACTGATCTGCCAAATATTTGTCATTTGTCCTTTTTAAGAAGTGCTGCTATGAAGTGAAGCCGGAAATCTAAAACCGGTTTGTCTGGTATTTCCTTCCTCTTTCAACATGCTGACACAGCCATGCACAGATCAACAGCGCCACCTCCTGGGCAGTAACAGACGATTTTAAAAAGGACAATACTGAGAGATAATAAGCATGTTGCTAGGACTGCCTGCAAAGTTTGTTTGAAACTGAGGAGGAAAAAAACTATAATGAGCGAGTAATGCATGTTCTAATTTTGAAGTTCGATGTGTCCCTAGGTGAGCATACTTTGTTGACCCTGGAATAATGCAAAATATAGTCTTGACCATATCTCTACACCTAAAACTAACCTAAGTCATGAGTAATGCCTAAAATCAGAGGAAGTGATAGATGACTGAAACTGATGTACAAGCAACAAACACTGATTGTAAGCCCGAATAATCACAATGTTGTCCCAGGGTCAACAAAGATGCTGACACAGGGATCAGGTTAGCAAACGACTCTGTTCGCCTGCTTCTTTTTGCCTATTTTTTATTCAATTAATTCTGTAACTTTCCCATTTCGTTATTTTTATCATACTGCATATTGCTTTTTTCCACTCAAATTTAGCTGCGAATGGTCTTATTTCCAGATCCGTTGACTTTACTTAAATTATAACCAGCAAAGACTCATATTTATGGCTAAAAGAAAGAAATATCTTGCGCAAAACACTACTGGAAATACACAATGAAGAGAAACCAAAGACAACATAACAGGTACATTGTGACGACCCATGTGTAATGTGCATGTAAGTTGAATTGAATAACTGCTTGTCCGTCATCTGATTGTTGCTGAATGGGATCGAGGAAACCTGCTGTTGGTTTCCAGTCTTGCATTTAAAAAAAAAAACAGTTTGACAACTGGCCCAGTGCGCACAGCTCTCCGGACATGTTTCTGTTTAATCTTGTTTCTTTTGTAAATACAACACGGTCCACTATTTTATTTTATAACTATTCACACTATTCATACAACATAGTTGTAATTTTTTAAGCCAGTAAATGATCAAATCGATATGTTGAATATATAATATATGATACTTGTCTTTAATGTTAGGTTAGATTAATTGTGAAAAAAATAAAAATAAAAACCCAAAAGGAAAAGAGCTAGTTTAGAGCTGGAATATAAAATAAAACTTGAATAGAAGTATAAACATTTTCACTTCATTACCAGGGGTGCGTTTCCCAAAGGCATAGTTAGCCTACTATGGTCGCAAGTTCCGTCGTTACCAGCATAGTTCAACGA
>JAUCNO010001851.1:1037038-1057895 GCA_032353835.1 Enteromius viviparus | reverse complement strand
ATATCGTATCGTATCGATATCGAGATATCTGGCATGAAAATCGAGATATGAAATTTAGTCCATATCGTTCAGCCCTACTGTGTACAAAAGCCTTGATTGGTAAAGTTGGTAATGACAATTTCAAGACACCTCCTGTAGGAAAAACTAGTGGCATGCATTGCTCAGCTGTGATTTTGGCCTATTCTACAAAGTGTTCGAACCTCAAAGCTTCTGTGGGCCTCTTCTGTGAACTTAAGTTCCTATTTTCTCCTGGATTTATGTCAGGTCATTGACTGGGCATCTTAGCAGCTTTGTTTTGTGTTTCTTGCAGAAATGTCTAGCCTTGTTTTATCATCTTGGGTGATCAAACTGAACCTCCTAATATTCATTTGGACTGACAAGGCCAGGATTGCTGTTTAATCACTGGCTTTCCATGTCTTTTCGCACCTCCCTTTCTTCATGTGTTCAATACTTTTTACCAGTGTCAATCCATTTTGAACTTATTTGTTTTGTTTTTTTTGTGTGCATGTGTTACTTGACTTGTTAGCAACATTTGGTGAAAATTTTATACCAACAGCACCTTTTAGAAATATATTTACTAAGAAAAATGGTGACGTGTTCAATACTTATTTTACCCCTGTACTGCTTTATGGACACAAAACAAGTAATCATACTCAGAAACTTCCTTTTGCAGAAGATGTTGCGCCTCCATTGCCGCCCTGCAGTGTTGCCCACTATATCCAGGAAAATGGAGCCCACCCAGGAATCACATTGATACCGGCAGATCAGGACAAGCCCCAGAGGAATGGAATGAAGGGGACAGAAGATCGTCCCACTGTGGAAAGTCTTCTGAATCAGTTGGAAAGCTCTGTGCCTTCCCCAACGTAAGATCACTCTCATCTGTAGATTGAGAAACATAGATCTGCATTGTAGATTTTAATGGAGTGCTGTAATTTTCGTAAACAGGCCAAGCCCTTGTGCTCTAACAAGTGAACTGACAGATGGGCAGGTGGACACACCTTCTGAGCAGCAGGGCAGAATATCAGCTACCTCTGCTACACGAGAACTGGATGAGCTCATGGCCTGCCTGTCAGATTTTAAGGTGAAGAGCAATGTGAGTGTGTGTGTGTGTGTTTGACACTTACATGAAAGTGTAAGTGAGTTGAAGAGACGTTGTGTCTGGGAATGTGTGCTGAACTATGTTGTTTGGGTGATCTATTTTCAGGACTGCTAGACAATCTGGGCTGCGTTTCCCAAAAACGTCGTAAGCTGATCATTGAGACCATTGGTGCCAATGGCGTCTACAATCTTCTTGGGCTTACGGCGCTGTTGGGAAACACTACCCTGGCTTCGTCTTCATCTGACCATTACAATCAGTTGATTTGCAAATCATTTCCTGCTTGTCTATGAATTCTAGCTTTAATTTCATCTCATTACTTCAACATTGCATCCAGAATCTGTTTTGTTTTTTTCCTCTGCTGTTCTGTGCATCTCATTGAAGCTTTTTCTTAATTATTTCTCATTCTCTGCCTCCCTTAATCTGTCAATCTCTTCTGTTTCTCCTCTTTCTTCCCCTGTCCCTCCTTTATGTCCTCCAGCCAAGTTCTTTGGGCTCCCTGAACTCTGAGCCAATGTTTGAGCAAACTACTACCATTGCTGAAATCCACCCTGCTCCTATGACTGCTGTGTCCAAATCTCTGTCCCCTAACCTCCCAGCGGAACCAAGACGATATTCTCCAGGTCTGTCCTCTCCTTTAAGCTTTGAACTGCACATTGTGGAGGATTCTGGTGAACCGGGGGCTGTGCCTCCACCATCCAGTGTTGTCACAAAGCCTTCCTCTCGACTGTCTCCACCTGTTGCATCCAGTCCTCATTTTTCTCCAGGACCTGACCTGGACTTAGATTCTTCCATTGATGTCTCTGCTTCCCTGCTGTCCTCCCAGGTGGAATCTCTAGTGGTTCTGTCTCAGACTATAACCAACTCGACCACACCTGGAGACCTTTGTAGTCTCAGGGAGGAAAGTCCTTCCCTGACGAGCTCTGGACTTAAGGCCTATTCACCTATCACCAAGAGTCCTAGTCCAACAAGTGCCCCAGTGGTCAGCAGAATCAGTAATAGAGTTAGCCCATTGATGACACCAGCATCTATTGATCTCTATCTCTCCAACTCTGAAGCAAAACCCATAAGTCCAATACAATCTCTTTCAAGATCTCCACTTCCTGCTGTCTCTAAATCACCATCTCTGTTTCTTCCCAAAGCCATATCACCCCCTCTAATCATATCTTCCTCGTCTGTAGGGGTTCACAGGTCACCAAGCCCAAACCCATTATCTGGACAGTCTCCCACTGGACTTCAGCCACAAACTTATGAGCCATCTCTTGATGATGCCTTAGATAAACTCCTTGCCATGAGCTTCAACAGGCCTGAGAATGAGCTAGTGACTGCATCTGTGGCCTCACGGCTTGCTTCGGAAGTACAACCAGAAGTCTACGAGGAGACAATAGTAGCAGAGGATCGCAACAACATTCACCCAGACACTCAAACAGAGAGTGAAATGGGGGACGGTCTCTTGGAGGATCAGTCGGACTGCAGGAGTGATCTCGACTGGGCTGACATGGAACTGAAGATGGCCTACGAAGGACCTGATGGCTCCATGACCCCAATGACTGAAGCAAGCTGGATGGATGAATCTCTTACTCCATCGTCTTGCCCTGGAACCCCAGATGCCCAGATGGACCTTCCCATGCATATGGCTGGCACAATGGACAGGATCTCAGCCTCTGGACACGTACGGATAGGACTGCATTGCTTGTTTATTGGAGTGCTGCTAAATTTGGTTTGGAGTTTTTACAGACAAGTCTTGCACAGGTTTGATTGCCAGCATGTAAATCAAGCAGTGTCAAATCCTCCTACTGGAGGGCCATCTTCCTGTAGAGTTTAGCTTGAACCAGCTAATCAAGGTCTTCAGCATTTCCAAGCAAGTGTTAAGGAGCAGTGTACTGGAAAGTGGCCCTCCAGATTCAGGATTGAACAAGTCTGATGTAACTGAAACCGTTTACTCAAATAGATGAAAGTCATAATTGTTCCTCAACCCCCTGAAATACTGAGCTACCCATGCTCTATTTAGCTTTAGCTCCGTTTATGGTAAATTGTAATTGTCAGAATTTGAATGTTGCTGTGTGTGCACTTAATAACCAGTGCTAACCCCCACAATGTATGCAAACACCCAACTTTTTCATGCTAACTGATTTTGCAACTGGATTGAATGCTTGCCTTTATTGGTTTATTAAGACAATAATCCGCCATTCTTAAGGCATGTGGCATCTCAAGGGGTTTGTACTGCTGTCCCAGATCAAATCTGTGATTAGACGTACCAAGGAGATTCAAAACGTCCACCCCATGTACCGAGATGGCCTGATACGTAGGAAGATGGGCCCCCTTATTTTCCACAAGAGCAACTCCCAGGACCGGCTCATTGAGGAACTGCAAGGCAAGCTGGGAATTGCCCGCAAGGATCGTCCAAAAAAGCAACAGCAGGATGACTGGCTCACAGAAGGCGTCATTGTCATGTCCAACCCCAAACGCTCGCGGGAAGACCAGATTAGGGAGGTGGATAAGGTAGACAAGGATCTACAGATTCAGCACATTCTGTTTCCACTCAATTCTTTTTCTTAATTGCATTAAAGTTTCTCTGTAATCACCTGCTTCTTTTTTCTTCATCCCTGCTTTCCAATCTTTTTCTTTCTTTTCTTTTTTCTTATTGGTGTCTAGATAATCATACCTCCTGAGTCTCCTCTTCCTCAGAGGAAGGTGATCTTACCCCCCCAGTCTCCCCCGATGATTCCTCGCCCCCCTCCCCCTGCTGAAGAACCAAAGCGCCCCCCTCCGGTCAAATTAGCTCCTGCCCCAATGCCTCCACCCCCACCACCTGCCCCCTCCCCACCTCCCAGAGAGCCCACACCTCCTCCCCAGCCAGCTCCACCTCCACTTCCACCCAAGCCCCCAACCCCTGAACCTGTGGTAGTTCCTGCTCCCTCCCCAAAACCCAACCCTCCACCCCAACCAACACCCATTCCACCACCTGCCCCTGTGGCCCCGCCCAAAGTGCTGATGTCAGTTGGCTGCCAGACGGAGTATGACCCGCTCTTCCCTCCACTCCAGGTGCAGACATGCTGTCATTGGCTAAGTTTCTGTCTTGCTGTCCTCTCCTAGAACAATCACAAAACATCTGTGGATTTGTAAATTGAATTCTGTATGCTTGAGAGCTTGGAGATGTTGGTGTGTGTGTGTGTTTGTGTGCTCAGCCTCCTATCCGGCTCATAAGTAATATATGAGATGCGCCCCAGGGAGAGTTTTAGACAGACACCCAGTTTGAAACCTTCTTGAATTCAGGGTTTCGCAAGTCTTTAAGGCTATAAATCTTAAATTGTACGATGAAGTCTTAAAGCATTACTTCACACTAAAATGAAAATTTGGTCATTAATCACTTACCTCCATGTTATTCCAAACCTGTTAAAGCTTTGTTCATCTTCGGAACACATTTTAAGATATTTTGGATAAAAAGCGAACATGAACATGCTATTATAGTCAGTACCGCCGCTCTCTATACGCAGTCTGCGTAGGGCACCAGCTCCCAGGGGGGGCACCATCCCAGTTTCTCAAAAAATAAAAACCTTCATTTAATATTATCAAAAATGTATACATAAATATAAAAATCTAAACATGAACGTGCATAATAAATGTGGCTAAAAATAGGCTAATTATTAAAAATTATTTTATGATGAAGGCAGTGCAGTATAAGCACACGTATAATACTATTCTGCTTAGGGCACCCATTTGGCCAGCAGCGGCCCTGATTATATTAGTTATATAACCAATTCTGTTCCTTCTAATGAAGTGGTACATTTTAATTTATTGATTTATTTTACATGGAGGGGTTTTGGGGGGATTCTTGATCTTTTATTCTATCTCTCTGTAGATTATGGCCCAAGGGAAGGGTCCTCAACCACAGGTTAATAAACTGGACAACATGCTGGGCAGTCTTCAGTCTGACCTCCACAAGCTGGGAGTGCAGACGGTTGCTAAGGGAGTGTGTGGCGCCTGCTGCAAACCAATTGTTGGCCAGGTGAGGGAGCCAGAGAGCCACACCACAAACATATAGGATTTTAGCTTTCAGCTAAGATTGCATGCTGTGATAGACGCATGCAAACAAAGCATATGTGTGTGTTTCTGTACAGGTGGTAACTGCCATGGGGCGCACATGGCATCCAGAGCATTTTGTGTGCACACACTGCCAGGAGGAGATTGGTTCCAGAAACTTCTTTGAGAGGGAAGGACAGCCATACTGTGAGAGAGATTACCACCATTTATTCTCTCCTCGCTGCTATTACTGTAACGGACCCATACTGGATGTGAGAACAAACTTGAGTTTATTGATTCATCTGATTTTATCAGTCTGAACAGCAGAAAAAGCAAATAAAATATCATGTTTCGATGCAATACATAATTAAATGCAGTCAGATTTGTGTTCATCATAAACAAAGCCAGTGTGAGCATGCATGCACTGATACAGGAAAACTTATATTTTTACACATTATAAGGATAAATAAGAATCTTGGCATGTTGTCACGCAACATGCTTCTCCTTTTTTTTTTTTTTTTTTATGATTTAGTGCCTCTTCCACTGTAGGTGATTAATGTTGTACATTTAGAGGCACAAGTGGAAACCAGTTCCTGACTGAAACAGAGGATAAAACTAATCGAATTGTTCTCACCTCACAGAAAGTGGTGACGGCGTTAGACCGGACGTGGCATCCCGAGCACTTTTTCTGTGCCCAGTGTGGGGCGTTCTTTGGTCCTGAAGGTAAATAAACCATTGGCGGCAGTCATCAAAGTGCCCATATTTTGTAATTTCATCTGTCTGCTAGAATACATTTTATTCACGCAGATTATTTATATGCACAAACAGCAACATAAAAAATCCAAAAAGTATAATAGATGCCCTTCAGACTTCAAATGGGACGAAACGATTTCTGAAATCAAAAAGAACTCAAACTCAAACACTGCTGATTGTTTCATTTGTAATGAAGTATTAATGCATAATCTGAGTATTTTTGACTGAGCTGTTGATGGCATTTCTTTTCTCTGCTTGTGTTAATGAATATAAATACATCTTTGTTGTGTTTTCCAGGATTTCATGAGAAGGATGGGAAGGCATACTGTCGAAAAGACTACTTCGACCTGTTTGCTCCTAAATGTGGCGGTTGTGCTCGTGCCATCCTGGAGAACTACATCTCTGCGCTGAGCGCCCTCTGGCATCCAGAGTGTTTCGTGTGCAGGGTGAATACATGACAATATAAAAGAATTCTCTTATTTATTAATCTGTTGCTTGGCCAAATGTTTGGAGTAATTTTTTTTTAAGTATTCTCTTCCACTGCCTTCATTTGATATATAAATACAGTAAAAATAATGTGATCAACAATCAACTCTGTATATTAGAATGTTTTCTGAAGGTTCATGTAAAAGCTGGAGTACTGATGTTGAAAATTAAGCTTTGCATCACAGGATAAATTACATTAGTAAACATAATTCAATAGATAGCACGTATTTTAACATTACTGTAAATTGTAAAATTGTTCCACAATATTACTGTTATTTTTTTCAGCAAATAAATGCAGCATTGATGAATAAGTTAAGGTATTGGGTAGGATTAGGGATGTAGAATAAGGCATTAAGTAACGGCTAATCTTCTAGTAATATGCCTGCTAATAGGTGTGACCTAAATCATGTGGTTTTGTTGTGTGTGTGTTTCAGGAGTGCTTCACACCCTTCATCAATGGCAGTTTCTTTGAGCACGACGGTCAGCCGTACTGCGAGGTTCATTATCACGCCCGTCGTGGCTCGCTGTGTTCCGGCTGTCAGAAACCCATCACGGGCCGCTGCATCACAGCCATGGGCAAGAAGTTTCATCCTGAGCATTTTGTCTGTGCCTTCTGCCTAAAGCAGCTCAACAAGGGCACCTTCAAAGAGCAAAACGACAAGCCTTACTGCCAGGGCTGCTTCATCAAGCTCTTCAGCTAGAAAGATGCCTGACTGACTGAGTGTGTGTGTGTGTGTGTGTGTGTGTGTGTGTGTGTGTGTGTGTGTGTGTGTAAGTTTGCATGTTGTATTGTTTGCCTGTTTTGTGTGTGTTTGTTATTCAGCTCAATGTGTCTGACATCCCCACATGACGTTGCTGGTCAAGTTAAAACGATGGTGCCATGAAGCGTGCTCTTAAAAGCCAGGTTGTTTTAGAGGAAAGTTCAGGTGAGACTGTAGAGTTTTTTGAGAAAGCGTGTGAATGTTTTCTGCTCACTGGATGAGCTGGAGAGAAACTGTTTGGTGATGAGAACAGTTCAGGAGGGATGATGGGAAATGTGTGCAGCATGAACGTTTGAGACACAATAAACAGAAAGGAAACGAAACATCAGATAATTCAATGACTGGAAGTGAATCTCATGAAAAAATGTCCAGGTCATATAGTATTAGTCTGAAACCAAAATGAAATATAAGAAATCATATTTTGCATTAAAAATTTCAGCCGGTTGAATAATAATAAATATATTTTTTATTATTTTCAGAAAAAAATAAACACTTTTTTAATTATTTTCCATTATTTATTCTCATTGCAGTAATATAATGACAAATATACTGTCCAGTAACTGTTTATTATTGCTATTGTTGTGTTTTTTTTATTAATAATATTCATAATAAAGATGTTTTAAATGGGCTTAAACTCAGTAAAACAAATATTTCTATGAAGTATAAATCCTTTATCTTCATTACTCAAATAAGCTGCATTTTCTTTTATGCAAAATATGATTTATTGTGCTTTCTTTTTAGTTTGGTGTCAAATATGGCCAGGATACGTTCACCCTGCGTTAAAGCTCACCTCAACGAATTGCTACGTTTAGTGCCTTGTTTTGTATGACAAATTGAACTGAATTTAAAAGACACAAATTATACCAAATGTGTAGTTTTGCATACAAGATATAATAAAGATTCTAATCCAAGTCGTAATTGAGAGACTGTAACTTCTAACGATAAGTTTAATTATTACTGACACCTGCAACCCGTAGATATGAATGTATCCTACTGCTAATGGTTGACTTCTGCCGTCGTCTGCGTGGGATTCATGGGAGTTTATGCGTCTCATCTCAGAGTATTATTTTATAAAAAAGAATATATGGGGTTAAATACAATTTAAGATACAGAAAACCATTTCTACTTGTACTTTAGTAAATCAAAGGAAAGTATGTTTACGTATGATATGGCTTCACACATATCTCCCTCATTTTTAGTCAAAACTATATTCTCTGGTGTCAACAGAGCTTTATTAGTATTTAACCCAGAATATTTCTTTGAAGGAACCAGTCACATATGGCAATTTGGGAAATGTTTTGTAGTTAGGATGACTGGCTATTTAAGATTTAATCACAAAATAGTCACTACATAACCACTGACGGTTCTAGTCATCCATGTAAAGGAGTAGTTTACTGGAAATGTACTCACCCTCAGGTTATCCAAGATGTAGTTTCTTTATCAGATTTGGAGAAATGTAGCATTAAATCACTTGCTCAGCAATGGACACAGTGTAGTGAATGGGTGCCGTCAGAATTAGAGCTGTTTCACTCACTGCAGAAAGTGAATGGCTGAGCTAGTGATGCAGTGCAACATTTCTCCAAATCTGACGAAGAAACAAACTCATCCTAATCTTGGATGGCCTGAGAACTGCTTCCCTTTGGCATATTTAACAGAAATCGAAGATTTGACATAGCTGTGACGATATTGTGCAATTCTCAACCCTTGAATTCAGTATATGATTTCGATTGGAAATGAGTATCTGATGTTGTCTTGCTCGCTCTCAGAGACAATTCTAGACAATATTCTAACTGCTGTATTATGATATATTATACTAATTCTTTTTTCTCTCTTTAAGTTTTTTTTCCTTTTTGCATGAAAGTCTTAAGTGTCTTTCAATTATTTCAAAAGGCGGGTTTTGAAAACTCGTGATGTTATGAAGGGGTGAATCGATGAAGACTTTCTTTTCTTTTTAGAAACACGTTCTCACTGGAGCAAAAGTGATTTTCAGATCAAGAATATTAAATATACAGGGTCAGCCATTTATATCGATACACCTTAATAAAATGGCCACCAGGGTTACCACCACCCATCTTGAAAATGTGCCACAAACAGGAAGTTAATATCACCAACCATTCCCATTTTATTAAGCTGTATCCATATAAACGGCCCATCCTGTATACAGTCCCTGGAGTCTGTTGGCTTCCTGGATGCCTGTCAACAAAGATTGCAAATATGATTTGTTGGATGCATTGGCTAAATATACCAGCAGCGAGTGTTTATTATATGAAAGCTTTTATATGATCCAATATGCCAGAGATCTGTACGTCATTCTGTCTCATCAGCTGTTGAGAAAACACTACTTTGAAAGTAGAAGATACTTGTTCTGGTTTGATTTATTAAATTCACTTTGAATATGCCTTCTTTGATAACTCAATTGTAATAATCTTTCACTGTTTGTTTAGCTCCTAATCACTATGTGCCAAAAGAAGATGCGGTGGAAATATAAGGATCATATGATATCCTCATGTGTTTTAATCACTCGTGTACACTGGTCGATTGTTGTGCCTTGTTTATTTGGAGATTTTCTATCATATCAATTGATCTGACGCTTTTTTATTTCTGTTCATCAGTCTTTATTTTACTGTCCCTTTACATATATTACCATTTACCCAATGTGAAATCAGCTATGCATATTTTTTCCCTCCTGTAACACTGTCACATTTTGTTCTGTGAGTTGTTGGTTATTGTTTTAATTCATGCAATATATACAAATAAATTTGGTGTTTTAATGCACTGAATATTTTTCTTCCTGGTGTTGTTTTACATTATTAAATTAAAACTTAAACATATGTTTGCACAAAACAGTAATCTGTTTGGCTCTGTCTCACAATTAAAGTCATATAACAATATCACAGTGTTGACATGACCTGCTAAATATGTCATCTATATTTTTTGTTGCAAATTAGTTTTAGTTTTCAGATTTTGTATAATTTATGGGAAGTCCCACACTGGATTGACCCAGACTAGAATTTGTTGAAATTTTTTTTATTTTATTTATAAATAAAATTATATAAAGGGAATAGACAGCTTAAAATTTGGGGTTAATTTATTCACTGATCATTTATTGAAAAGGAGGGGGAAATGGTTTTATACTTCATAAAATGTTCAGCCTATTGACAAGAAAAATGATATAACTGTACATCATTGTTGGCATAAACTGCTAAATATGTACACAATTCTTTGTACAGAATTAGTTTTAATTTTCTAAAATATGAGTATAATTTGTGCACAATATATTTATTTACTGTATTTATTCATGGGGGGTTGTATTAAAATTGTATTGTATTTTATTTTATGCTAAAAACTGTATAAAATGGAAAGATAGAGCAATTAGAATTTACTAATAATTTGTAGAAATTATTTAAAAAAAAATTGTTTTGCTTAAAAGTTTCAGACCTGTTGAGTATTTGTTTGGCGCGCTCTAGAGGCGCTACGGAGAAAATACAAACTCAGGCCCGCAGAAGCACGTGGCCGAGGACCGTAATGACTCCGGAAGTGACGACTTAAAGCCTTTCCAGATCGAGGCCGGCAAGATGGCGGCGGACACGCAGGTTGGTGTGATTCAATCCGCGGCTGCATGCACATTAAAACGCTAACTTTTCTTCAGTATCTCGCCACTTTCTTATGAGTTTTCAAAGAAGATGATCCGGGATCTGCGAGCGCGTGATGCTCAGATACACCAGAAAACCCTGCTCGCGTGCGCTAGCGCGTGAAGGTGTTAAAAATGTACATTAATAGCGATAAACTGGCCATTATTGAATACCACACTCGCACAATACACATTTATTATGATTTTACGGTAATTTGACAGAAAGCGAGACTGTTTTAAACGCGTCACCTATTTATTTGTGTATCTGCTGATCTCAAACACACATTCATTTAAGTCTCCCAGCAAGAAAGTGCCAGAAGTACCATGTTTATGGTGAAACCATGATGCAGTTTTTTTGGGGAATATTGCACTGTAATGTAACAGTAATCTATAAAATGCCATGTCAGTGCACCATTAAGCTGGTTTGCCAACCGCCATAAAACACCAGAAGTAGAAGAAAATGCAATGTTACATAAAACTAATTAAACAATCACCTGACGTTTATGAAAAACGTACCATGTGATCATAATTCAATCGTGAACTAATAATGTAAAACCATAATGAATGTCAGTATATGATGCGTTCAATCGGCCATTTTTATTGTTGTTTAATGACAGTGGTTACTAATGCAATGATAACTCATGCTTTATTATAGGAACACTAAATGAACATTGTGGTGGTAACAGTGTTTCCCACAGTAAACTCCATGCTGCATGTGTCTGATCAAGGGTTTACCGCAGTAAGCAGCCTTTGATGATGATATTTGTGTGTTTGTAGGGGCAGGTTTCAGACACACTGAAGAGATTCGCTGTGAAAGTCACGTCATCCAGCGTTAAAGAGCGCAAAGAAGTTCTTGAAGAGTTAAAGGAGTGTGTGAGAGGAAGGGGTGAGTTCATCAGACTACAGAAATTGCTAGTGTATCATTTTGAAGAGCGTTAAAGTGACTCCAGCAAAGCATCAATTGTTCACTATATTCCATGTCATTAGGAGTCATGCACAACGTTTTTTGTATTTGAAGTCCATTATGCTGCATTTATTTGATCAAAAACGCAGAAATATTATGAAAACAAAAAAGAAACACTACTTTTGAGCATTAGTGCTTGTTAACTTTGGAATGATGTAAATGTTTTTTTTCCTTTGTGGTTAAATTCTCTCCTCAGATCTTCCTGATCCGGCCATTAAAGGACTGTGTAAACTCTTCTATCTCACTCTGCACAGATACAGGTGAGCGTGAGCAGTCCCTGTCTCCTCTGTCTGTTAAAACATGTTCTTCTACTGAAGGTGTGTTTGATTTCTCCTTTCAGGGATGCTGCTTCTCGACGAGCTCTGCTCTCGGTCATCGAGGTGCTCGTCCAATCACATCCTGATGCCATTGCTACCAACCTCCCTCCTGGTCTGCTGAGCTGCGGGGTGGTCAGCAAGGGCCTGATGCCCGGGTTAGTGAGCGCACTTTTACAGAGCCCTGTGATTTCAATGCAAACTTCATGATTAGAAATCACATTTAATTTAACCTTTAGAGAGCAATTCAGAATTTGTGAGAAAACAGAACGCATTTCATATAGCTCCAGGAATCTCATAGTTATCAAATGCAATGAGCTACAGTCAAGTATGATGTCAAAACATGTCTGCAGGAAGAGTACGGCTTCAGGAGCCTGCTGCGCCCTGCCCTGGACCTGCTTAATCGTTCGGACCGTCTTCCCCTCGGCAGACAAGAGAGAAGGAGCCAACTGGAAGAAACTGGTCAGTTGTTTTATTAGTCATACTTCAGATTAGCTACTGTTCAAAACCTTTATGTCTGTCTTATTACTGTTTCGAAATCTTTACATGCCATTTGTCTCCTCCGGTCAGGTTGAGGTTCAGAGTCTGTTGCTGGCGGAGGCAGCGGGCGGAGCCTCAGGGAATGCTCTCAAGTCAATCAGCAAACGCTTCAACAAGCTGTGGAAGGAGGTACATTCATTCAGTCTGATATCTACAGTTAAAAACACTGAGGATGCTCGCAGAGGCTGCTCTATTTGATCAAAAATACAGTAAAAAGTAATAATATTGTGAAATATTATTACAATTTTAAATGTATGTTTACTAATTAGCGTGTAATTTATTCCTGTGATCAAAGCTGAATTTTTTAGCATCACTTTAGTGTCTCATGGTAAATTATTATCAATGTTGAAACAGCTTATTAACGTCTCTTTGAAAACTGTGATACATTTGTTTTAAGGATACTTTGAGGAATAGAACATTCAAAGGAGCAGCATTTATTTAAAATAGAAATCTTTATAACTGTTACTTTCATTTGTTTGTATGCACTCTTAATGAATGAATGTCTCATCAGTTTTTGCTGTTGCTCAGATTAAGTGTAACGCTATTCTTTCTGTCATACGTTTAACATGAACACCCTATGGTTTTATATGAATATACGGTCTTTGTTTCTGCAGAACCCGGGTCTGGTGGATCAGTACATGAGCACTCTGCTGTGTTTGGATCAGAGCTGTGTGTCTGTGCCGCTGCTGGGATTGTGTGTGGATTTCTGCGCTGCACAGAAAGACATCGCCACTATCAACAAACACAAGGTGGAAAACACAAGCCCCTTTCATTCTCCTGCTAAACCTGTCCTGACCCGTCGTTTTATGTACCGTAATAGTATTTAGCATATTTTCCTGGAAAGTCATGTTTTTCATCATCTGAAACATGCTCTGACTTAAAATGTAATATAGTAAAACAAAATATATGCTTGTTTATTTCTGTGTTTTTATCGTGACGAATGAATGCTCTGTTGTGTTTCAGGCGGCTCTCTTGGACTTGTACATGAAGACGGTCCTCATGAGTAAGACCAGACCGCATCAGCACATCCTGGTGAGAAGCCGCTGTGTCTCTGTTGTATAATTGGTCCGTCCAGTGCTGAAATCATAGCACCTAAAGCTGGATGTGTGTTTACAGGAGAAGAGCGGCTCCATGCTTCGCCACATGTCTCACGCTGAGTTTAAGGAGCAGCTGCTGCCCACGTTACAGAAATCTCTGCTGCGCAGCCCGGAGAACTCCATGCAGAGTGAGTCACGCAAACTTATTCACCAGGATGCATCTTTAGAGCATGCTCAGAATTATTTAGAAAGAATGCTGCTGTCAGTGTTGTTTTAGAGTAAATGAGATGCTATTATAGCCTTATTAACATTTTGAGGTAGATTTGACTAATGCATTTCTGTTTAAAGGTAAAGACCCAACTCTATATTTGACCCAGGAATATAAATACAGTCGTAAGACATTGAGATTTATACATCATCAGGTTTGTTAGGATACAGCAGCTATAAAATCTGGAGTCTGAGAGCAGAAACCTAAGGATTAAGAAAATTGCCTTTAAAGCTGTCCTTAGCAATGCATATTACAATTCAAAAATTAGGTTTTGATATATTTTTGCTAGCAAATTTACTAAATATCTTTATGGAACACAAACTTTACTTAATATCCTAATGATTTTTGGCATAAAAGAAAAATGGACAAAATATTGTTGGCTATTGCTACAAATATACCTGAGGTATTTATGGTTGGTCACATAGGTTTTTGCAAGATCCTGTCTCTTCTTTTAACCAAAAAGGTTTTAGAAATTGTATCATATTTAAATGTTAAACATCTTGTGTTTTCCTCTATGCATCTCAGTTTTTGTCTCAGATCATTCAGATCTATACTGATACTGATTCTGTCATTGTTTCCTCCAGCGATCTCCTGCATGCTGGCGTCTCTCACTCTTGATCTGAGTCAGTACGCGCTGGACATCGGGAAGGGAATCTCCAGTGAGTGCTCTTCAGTCTGATTGATGCTCGTCTGAGGTGTTGTGTGCAGGTTTAATGTGGTTTGTGTGTGTTGCAGGTCAGCTGAAGGCCAATAACCCAGAGCTGATGGAGCAGGCGGTGACAGCCCTCCAGAATCTGTCTCAGCAGTGCAGTGACCCCAGCGCCGTCCAGGACCTTGTCAAACACCTCTTTGGCATCCTTGGAGGTCAGTGGGTGCTTGCAGGACTAGGAGCAGACATACAACTTTAAAATGATCATTTCTGTGACTTGTTATAAAATAATATGCAAATTCATTTGTGGCTTTAAATATGCTTTATTTTATTGACCAGTTTGTTTTATAGATATTAGTGTGGAGTAAAATGAACAAGTTCGGGTCCGTTTTGAAACTGAAAAAATACATTTCTAAAACAGTGTATAGAAAGGGAATGCACTCAAAAAAAATGTATTGAAGAGCTATGACCGCTTTGAAAAAATTAAACAAATTTTTTTCTCGTGTTTAATCCTTTCCCCAAATCTCACACGTTATTGTCACTAATAAATTTTCTTATTATTCATTCATGACTGGAAAGAAAAGATGGAAAAGTTTTGATGTTTTGTTTTGCACAGGCTCAGAGGGGAAGCTCACTGTTGTGGCGCAGAAGATGAGCGTTCTGTCAGGTGAATATTCAATATGCACATGATTTTACATACTGTTTTTCTTTTGCAAGTAGAGAAAATAATGTTATGGGGATGAATTGGGGTCTTTTTTTACCACCGCTAATTTGCATAGAGAAATGTTTTTGCATGTGACTGCACTGCTCTTAATTATTTACCTGTTTAATCTTAAATCCCGTGTGTTTTTGAATCAGGAATCAGAAGTTGCAGTCATCATGCCGTCTCTGGCTCGTCCTCTCAGTCTCTGAGCTCCAGCGTAGCTGTGATGTTTATTCCATACCTGCAGCAAGAAGGTGAGAGCTTAAAATAAATAACTCATAAAATATGTATTTTTCATGCCTGTTCATACACTGCTTTCGTAAATTGAAATTTGTGAGGGAACAACCAGGGGTTATATCAGAATTATGTAAAATTACTTGCATAAAAAAACTTACAATTTTAGAAATGCACAAATGGAAATGTCAAATAAATGATTTTAAAGTAAAAGCATGAAAAAAAAACTTTTACTAAAAAAGATGAAATAGTTAATTTTGTTTAAGTGATATTACTATAATATTAAATATTATTAAATTTAATAACTCAGCAGGACTTCATGAACTTCACGTTTAAGGCTAAATCATATATTAATGATAAAAAGTTTGGAAATCACTAACTTTTTTTATTTATAAATGTTTTTCTTTGTCATTTTTAGTGCTGGGAAATGATCAATCATGATGAATTGCATCCAAAATAAAAGTGTTTGTGTACATAATATAGGTTTATTGTATATATTAATTATGTGTGTGTATGTGTGTATATATATATGTACAAACATGTATGTGTATATTTAAGAAAATGGTTTTAGATATTAAATATATTATATAGATATATACATTGAAAACACTTTAAAAAAGCATCTAAAGATGTACTGTATGTGTGTCTTTATATACAAACATAATAAATATACACAGTACACACGTATATGAAATTAATGAAAACCTTTTATTTTGGATGCGATTAATCGGTGCCCAGCACTAATCATTTTTTACTTGTTGCAAATTTTTATACATTATTTGATGTGCATTAAAAATTAATAAGTTTATAACTGGTTAATTATATATAAATTATAGTTATTAATATTAAAAATTAATAAGTTAATAACTAGTTAATTATATATACTTTATAATTATTAATATTAATAATTAATAATAACTTAAGTTTCAAGTTCAAAAGCCTGCTGATTGTTTTTCTGTCTCTCCTCATGTGTCTGTGTGTTTGTAGTCCATGAGGGGACGCTGATGCATGCGGTCTCAGTCTTATCTCAGTGGACGAGCCGTCTGACGGTGAACGTACCTTCAGAGTTAAGAGAATGGTTTAAAAAAGCCTTCACCCTCAAGACATCCACGTCCTCTGTGCGCCACGCATATCTCCAGACACTGATCGGGGCTTTCAAAGGTCAGTCAGGCTGCTGGGACATTTCAGATTTATCCTCCTCCTGCTGATGTTTACTCAGAATGAACAGCGCTTGTGTCTCTGTTCAGGCGATGCTCTCAGTCATGCCGTGGACTTCCTGCCTCTCCTGATCCAGACTGTGGAGAAAGCCGCTGCTCAGAATACCCAACATTCTCTGCTGTCAGAAGGCGTGGCTGCCTCTGTGCTGCTCTGTCGGCTGTCTATGCTGGACTCTGTGTCCGGTGAGCACTCACACCGAAAGCCATTAAGTTTTTTCTGTGTCTCATTCTGGAGACGTTCATGTTCCTGTCCTGTGTTTTCAGAAGCGAAGCTGGCGTCCTTCTGGAACCTAATCCTGGATGAAAAGAAGCCTCTGTTCACTACCGAGAAGTTCCTCTCTCAGGCCAGTGAAGAAGGTCAGAACTCTCTAGTTGTTGGATAGACCCACTATATTTTTTCTCCAGTGTTAATCCTGTCCGTTACCCACAGCTCTGTGCACCATCCTGCTGCTGTGTGAAAGACTGTTCCTGGATCAGCCACAAAGACTTAACAACAGCAAGTCTCAGTGAGTTTTTAAATAGACCCCAATTTTTCATCAGCCATTTATTAATTCAGTATATGATTTGCTATGTTCTAATTCACATTTTTATTTTAAATTAATTAATTAAAAACATTAATTTAGGAATCTTAAATTAATACTAGGATCACTAAAACCTTAATGGGACCCAATTTTTTAGAAATGCACTTAAGATGCTTATAATAATACAATATTGCTCATCTTATTGATTTATTTTGTCTCATTATGCAAGCATTGACCAATTAATAGTGTTATTATATTTTTGTTTATATACTATTGCAATGTAAAAAATATTAATATATATATAATATTTTGAAGCTTTTATTTCAACATTTTTATTTTTTGTAATTTTAAATGTTTTAAAATATTAGCTTTAAATAGTTTTATTTCTGTTAGTTTCCCTCTGTTTTGTTTACGGTTGCAAAAACATGGTAAATATCGTAAAGATTTTAGGAGCTTTACAGGATTTTTTTTATAATCTTCCAGGGATTTTTGGAAAGTTTCCGGAAATGTTCTACTCCTTTACAACCCAAGATCTGTTAAAAAGTGATTTTAAATTACAATAACAACACTACCTATCACAAAAAAGGGACAGTCACAGCTGAAAATGTTAATTTCTAAACAAAAAAAGTACAATCTTTTACAAAAAGACCAGATATAGTCACTCAAACACGTCTGCTCTCCTCAGGATGTACCATCAGGCTACAGTGATGGCGCTGCTCTCCCGTCTGTGGCGTGTGCGCAAACGTGCTCAGCAGACTGTGAAGAAACTCCTGTCCTCGTTGGGCGGCTCCAGCCTGGCCCACGGCCTTCTGGGAGAACTGCGTGTTGTCATCAACAAACACAAGGTGAGGGATGATCAGGAACAGAAAGATTGCTCTACACTGGTGTGTTTTGAATGTGCTCACTTTAACATCTCTTGAATCAGATTCTGCCATCAGATGTTGTTTATACGGAGACGGGCGAGCTCACAGAGGTCGGACGCTCTTACGTAGCCCCGAGGATCCTGCTGGAAGCTCTGAGCGTGATCTGCTCGGTGGCGGCTCAGTGGAACAACCCGGTGGAGACTGAGAAACTGGCCCTGGATATTCTCATAGTAACCCATCATCCATCCATCGGTCCGTCTCTCTGACGCCTCCGTACAGGAATATCCCAACAGCTGCTCCTGAACCCAGTGTTCATCTCTTTTTCTCTTTTTAGTGGCCGTCAGGTCTGAGATGTGGTCTTCTCTGCTGTCTGCCATGAAGCTGGACGCTGCTGAATTCATTGATAAACACCTGGAGACGATTCTACCTCGCCTGCTAGAAGCCAACACAGACAATCCGGTCTGACTCGCTGCTTTTACAGTCCAAATCTGTTTTTAGCTCTGTAAATTAAAGAGTTAATTTGCAAAAACGTATTACGTTTTTAACAGTGTTTATTGTGCATTCCAGTTAATGTCAATCAAACCGCAGATTAGGTAAACAATAACTAAAAGCTACAGCTAGCTAACACAATAAAAACATAACGTAAAAACAAAATTATGATTAAAAAAAAAATAATTGAATCTGTTAATAAAACTCCTTATATCACTGTACAAAACGCAACAATATGTGTCATGGACACTGACAATATATATTGTGTGTATTTTCCCAAAAATGAAAATTTAACATTTAATATAATCTTTAATTTCATTTTAATTCACATATAAACCATGATCAACACGCACACAGAGTGTACAAGAGTGCGTCAAATATGGTAAACCCCCCTGGAAGCTACACTGATAAAATGAACTACAATTCTAATTAAAGTACATAATTACATTAAAATGTAATAATCAAAATATGTTGTGTGTTAAAAATAAACACTATTTTTAGCAAAGCAGGATAATTTTCTTGGTTTTCTGTGGAATCTTGTTTCCACCATGGATTAGAAATAAAAAAACTTAATTGCAGCTATTTATTTCATAATTCAGACTAGGGTTGGGTGATGTTGGCATCGTACGATGTCTAATGTGAAACATCGCGATGGACAATGATGTTGTCGTTGGGGGGGGGGTTAGTTGTAACTAAAACACCAAGCCCCGTCCCACGACTGACAAAAATAACAGTGTCCGCGCGAGCAGGTGAGAGAGGATCGTGCGCGGATGACATATCAAGTGCGTGCGAGGATTTTAAATAAGCTCGCGGACCCGTTTCTTCGCATGCACATCTGTTTTTTTTCTCGCGGAAATGATTTACCGCGCTCACCAGCATCAGTGGTGCGCACGCATATTGATGAAATAGATTAGCCGCCATAGATTAAGTGTATTTTTCGTGAGCTTGGTGCTGCTGCGGCGGCTCAGCATCGTGATGTCTATTGGCAATGGACGATTGGTATCGCCTATCGACCCAACCCTAATTCAGACTTTTTTTCTTTTTTTTTTTGAGTGACAGTTCTGAGTTTTCAGACTTTTGTCAGAATTCAGATATAAACAGAATTACACGATGTAAAATCTAAACTGCACGTTTATATATTTTTTTTTTTCACAATTTTGAGTTTATGTCTCACACTTCACTTTTTAATTATTATTTTTCTTATTATAATTACTTTTATTGCTTATTATTTGAAAAATGTTAGCTCTGAGAAAAGTGTCAGGATTGAGAAAGTCAGTAAGGTTCTCGCAATTCTTTTTTATCTCTAGTAATTCTTTTTAGAATTGTAAGATAAAAATGAGCAATTACTGTTTTCACTTTTTTTATTTTGTGGTGTAAGCAGGAGTCCATATATGTCATAGAAATAATTAATGTCAGATTAATATAATGGGACACATTCAGATTCAGACAGATTTATGATTATACTATTTTGTGTCTTTCTCTCTCTGTAGGCTGTTCAGAATGCTGTCGGTTCTCTGTCGTGTCTGTCTCCCACCAAACTGCTGCCGTGTGTAATGGATCATGTGACCCAGCGCTTGTCCAATCCGGCGCTGAGGCAGGTGATGCGTCAGGAGTATGCCATCATGCAAACACCAGAGGGAGAACTTTACGACAAGAGCATCATTATGAGGTAAAGTCAGCTGAACTAGACAGAGAAAATACACATTCTGAGATGAATGAGAATCACATGGATCGGGTTGCTTCTAGTAAGGCTTGTTGTCTTGTTTTCGGCAGCGCTCAGCAGGAGAGCACAAAGAAAGGCAACATGAAAAGAGAGAATAAGGCGTATTCCTTCAAAGAGCAGATCATTGAACTGGAGCTTCAAGAGGTGAGAGAGACCTACAACAAATCATCCGCTTGAATAAAATACTCCATACTGAGTAGTTACTGTACACTCTTGAGTCAAAAATGGTATTTACAGTACTCCACAGGAATGTAATGGTTTAATATTCTGTAAAATATATAATGAATCAGAATATATTTCAGCAATTTTGTGTATCTTACAATTATGTATATTTTATTTTAAGTATCCAATAATAAGAAAATAAGGTTGTGTGTTTATGATGAACTTATATCTAATTATAAATAAGTTAGATATATTAAATAACTGAGATGGTACAATATATAAAAATATATATAATACAAATTTTAAATAATTATATGCATGTATGTTTATTTATATATATATATAAATATTAGGGGTGGCACGGTTCACAAAACCCACGGTTCGGTTCGTATTGCGGTTCTAGGGTCACGGTTTTCGGTTCGG
>JAUCNO010001851.1:1015340-1036938 GCA_032353835.1 Enteromius viviparus | reverse complement strand
ATTATTAGTTTTATTGTGTTTTCAAGCTGTATTTTTTTTAAAGTAAATAAATGTTATTAATTATTTTTTTTAACCTAATCAAAATAAGTGCAGTTTAATTTAGATTGATTGGAATGCACATTAAAATAACATGATTTTGAAAACTCTTAAAAAAAAACTTAAAAAGTATATATATATACATAGTTAAAACATACTAAAAT
Source organism: Enteromius viviparus (assembly GCA_032353835.1). NCBI lineage: Eukaryota > Metazoa > Chordata > Actinopteri > Cypriniformes > Cyprinidae > Enteromius > Enteromius viviparus. Next base: position 1,036,738 of record JAUCNO010001851.1, on the reverse strand, counting down.
ATATATTTCCGTCAAAATATTTCATATTTTGGCCATTATATTTATATTTCTATTAATGTCTAATATAGTAACATATATGAATGTTTTATGTTATCTATGACATGAAAACAACATGCTTTTTAAGTTTTTTTAAAAAACAAGACAAAAGCACTAATTAATAAGATTTTTGTCCATTTGTGTTTCAGCGTCTCACCTGTAGGTCCTTCTCGTGACACTGTTTCTCGAGCAGCAGCGTTCGTTCTCTGAGCTCGTCCATCGTGTGCTGAAGCTGCTCGTTCTCCTCCAGCATGCCGTTCACGCGCCGCTCCAGTTCCTGCTTACGCTCTGACAACATCTTTATCTGCACAGCGAGAGAGGGAAATAAAACACCAGGTTACTGACATCAGCATTGTACAGCTTCGGTCTCGGCTTCAGGCCAAAACATCTGCAAACGTTGCAAATGAGCGGATCGCAATATATCAGAACCTTTATCAGGTTTTCAATTAAAACTGCTTTAGTGGATTAGTTTAATATCTCCCGTAGTTGTAGGAATGCGGTGTTGCCAGGCATCGGCAGGGAGTCACTAACACCTCCATAGTCAGGAATGTGCTCTTGATAACTGGAATATTTCAAAACAACTTCTAGAAAATGCTATTGCAGTTTGGAAAATGTGATGAGTTTCAGTTGTTTTGTTTAACAATCATGCATTTGGGTCGTTTCTGTTATGCAGTGACATTTCTGTCACTTACTCATATTTTCTCTAGAATAGTAACATATTTATAAGAAATTGCAGAGATTATACATATTAGGTCTAATTTATCACTTAAACAGAGATATTAGACAATTATCTCAATAATATCAGTTTTTGTTATTGTGATTACCTTTTAATTGATATATGTGTTCAATTTTATCATGCCCTCAGTGCAAAGTAATCAACTTCCATTAGAAATATAAACCATAAAATGATCAAATATTTTTAAATGATGTTATTCACTAGGCTAAACTTCAACATACATATAAATCATGTAAAAGTATATTTATTTTTGGGCCAATTTTCTTCATTTACCGTGTCTCTAAACTCATATTCCACTCTATTATACTTCCTCGCCTTCAATTCCACCGAGATCATTTTCAAGAAGTCAAGTTATTTTTTCAGCTATTATTTAACTCTACAAATGGACATGTTCCATATATTTTAATTAGTTTGTTAAAATGCTAAAAACATGAAAAACATGTAAATTTTTTCCCAAAAAATTATGAAGCCAAAATGTTACCGAATGTAAGGAATGGTCATTTTGCACATGCTTTAAAGGAACAGTTCAACCTAAAAATCACAGTTTGCTGAAAATGATTCCCTCTCAGGCTATTCAAGATGTAGGTTTGGATAAATGCTTTTTATTGCATCTCATCCACCAAAGGATGCTCTGCAGTGAATGGGTGCCGTCTGAATGAGAAAAACATCGCAATAATCCACACCACTCCAGTCCATCTGTTAATTTCAGAAGCAGAACATGACAACTTGACTCGTTTTAAAATGAAATAATCCATAATCCATAATAATACTCTCATCTGAATCAGGAGAGAAATATGAACAGATCAAGAAAGCCAAAAAAGCTGTAAATAAATATGTGATGTGAGAGAGACAGGAGACGGAGGAAGCGTTATTATGGATTATAGACTCCTATTTAGCTGGAAGAAATGGTGTGAAGTAAAAACATCTTAATGATGGATGTGTTTCTTCCAAACACAGAGCTCTTGGCTTCTCCAGATGTTTGTGATGTATTTATCAGCTGTTTGGACTCTCATTCTGACGGCACCGCAGAGCATCCATTGGCGATGCAAAGTACTGAAAAATCTGTTTCCATGAAGAAACAAACATCTTGTATGGCCTGAGAGTGAGGACATTTCAGCAAATCTTCCTTTTTGCATTCAGCATCGTCTCGAAGGCTTCTCTAAAACTTCTCTGAGAAATAAAAAGCGAGTTTTTGGTCCTGATTTGTGTGTAGCCCATGAAACAAACACGAGCAGAAGTTTTAGTGTCTCTCCCTCATGTTGTGACCTAGATCTGTTAACCCAGTTCACCAGCACTGAAGGGATTCTCTGTGATTAAGAGTACGCTGCACCTTCCTTTAGAGCCACTGGACATTTAACGCATATATCTGCTCCTCTTGAAATTTCCTTTTTAAAACAGCTGATCTTGACAGCGGCACTGGTGTTTTTACGTCCCGCTCGGCTCAGGGCGTCATGGATTGGAACAGACTCTTGTTTCTCTCTGTCTGGCACTGACTGCAGTTTCGGGAACACCCAGACATTGCAGCATTTGCTCTTAAAATAGAACAGAAGTTTTCCTCGCTCAATTACAGCTCTAGTACACACTCCACATGGGAGTCTCGCATCTAAAGCGCCTTTACTTCTTCATCTAGCTGTTTTCTCCCATTCATTCTTCTATTGGAGACCTGTTTCTGCTTCTTTATACAGTATGTGCTCATGTACAGGGTTGGATATTATTAGTGGCTTGAGGAAAAAATACCACAAAAATGAACAACACTAAAATAAAATACCTTCCAAATGATTGATTCATAGACAAAGAAAATGCTACTATCGAACTTCATTGATTATGAATGTTGCAGTTAAATAATTTGTGAAAATATATTACACACTTAAAAAAAATATTATATTACAATCTGCTCATGTTGTATTCAGGTTTATTAACTAAAACTAAAACTGCACTGTTACTTCAAATAAATAAACATAAAATAAATGTTACATTTATATATATATTTCAGCTAGTTGACAAGGTAACATTAAAGATTCAAAGAAAATAATTATAAAAACATAAATTAATAAAATGAACTTAAATATAATATTGCACACCCAACCATTTAACTGTATTGATTATACTTTATGTAGGCTGTTTAATAATCTCATATTGTTATTGTAAAAGTATACATTAAGCAGCATTAAATAGAAATGCCTTTTTACATGCAGCTGACTTTTTGATGACTTTTGTTGCTCTGGGAGTTAGCAGATAAACAAAAAAGAATAATTTTTAGGTGAACTATCCCCGTAATGGAAGGAATTTAAAAATGCAATACAATTTGTGAATATATTTGTAAAAAGTATAATAATTTAAACTACTGTATCCTATAATCTAGAATCATATTTCAGTGCTCTGTAATGAGGTGAGGTGTTACAACATGCAAGATCAGTGGATTTCTCCTTCAGTCACTTGATGGGAGAGCTGTTTGTTTAGCTGCTTCATTTCTTTGGGATATATGTGATCTGATAGGGTTGAATATTGTTGAATTCTCAGAATCTGACATCGCTCACATGTTTCAGGATCAGCAGCCTGTCAGCGAGCAGGTGGGAGAAGTCAGGACGGAAGTGATAGGATTGCTTTTAAGAGTGGAAGGTGTCAGCTTTCTTCCCCCCAAACATATCTGAGTAAGACTGAAAGGATTAAACGTCATATTAACTTTATGCAGTCTCACTGTAATAGAAGAAGAAATCCACACAATATAACAATACACGGTTGATATGACATGACCGCATGCAGGACAAACCCAGATACATTAGTCATGCAGAAGATATGAAGAGTTTATATATATCAAAATTATTTTTTGAAAATAATTATATATACTGTATATCAGTCTATTATTATTTTGCATATACATTTTCTTCCCCTTATCCTACTGTTTCCAATGTTTCTTGAACACTTTAGTGTTTTATGGTGATTTTTCGGCTTCTCAGTATAAATGATATAATGTCACTCATCGGAGCAGTTACTGAATAATCAGCGCTCTGTTCCAAGACCTAGTGAGCTGCTTGTTGTCTGTATTGTCTACATAGGCAGCAGTCATCTAAGGGAGCATCTTAAAATGAAACGAACCCAATCAATGACTGATCTGGATTTTGTTTCTAAGTCAATGATGCAATTCTCTAAAATGCATAAAAGCACAGCAAAAATGATTTACTTGAATAGTGTTTTGTTTTCCTGTACAAATACATAAACATTACTAAATGAAAATACATTTACTTAAGTCAAAAAAAGACTTTTAAGATATTTTATGTAAAAAGTGCTTTTGTGTTAAATACAAAATTTAGCTTTTCAAGTAAATGTATCTTGATTTAAGAACGTTTAGATATTTGAAACAAAAATGCTGAGAAAAATATGTTTATTTTTGCAGCGTACATCAGAAACATACCCATATTAGGTAAAATAGTTGACATTTAAACTGTTTTAATTAATGCTTGTATGACATTATATCCCGGTGTCCCGGATAGGGATTAAATTAAGCCAGACCTTTGATAATTTTGGACATTTAAGAATTTTTAGAAACATGTCTTACAAAAATGCATTATCTGTGAACATTTTAAGACCAAACAATGAGAGTCATGTATTTTAAGATATCTCAGTGCAAGCTTTTTCCGGTTTAGACAGCTCTTAACATTTATTTGAATCTAGGACTAGTCTTAAACCCTGTTTGGGAAACTGCCCCTATAAGTATACAGCTAATATTTCTCTTGCCATTTTGAATGAATGCAAACACTAAACTGATGCAAGATACTGTCTTGTGAAAACCATACAAATACACAAACCATAAAAAAACCATAAAAAATATTTTAGTGTATTAGGGTTAAAAATAGCTAAAATAAAAATTGATAAAAAATGATTCATTAAAAAAATACAAATTTAAATCATAATGAAAAATACAAATCAAAATGAATTTGAAATATTATACAGATATATTATTTAATTTGAATTTTTCTATGTTTTGGAGTTAATATGCAGATCTATATTTTCCCATAAATGCATTTTTCCTGGTTTTGTTTTGAGATTGTTGTGAGCAGACCAGTGATATGAGCATGTCCAGTGATGACGGTCTGTGAAACTGTCACAACAAAGACCCCAGGAGTCGACTACACGGCCATCTTTCACTGATGGCTTAATGAAGAGGCCCACATTGACTTTGTGCAGCTGTTTGGATGCTCAAACATCACACAATGAGATCATCATCACATCACAAAAGCAACATGCAGAAAAGAGGAAGCGCTTCACAAGCACTTACTTCAAGCCCTTGCTGTTTAGTGCAGGAGACAAATCATAGTTTGAGGAAGGAAAACAGAGGAGAGCAGGTCTTGAAATATCTTGGTGTCATGACTCACTGGAAATAAGATAATCCACATCCCATCATGCCTCACCTCGGCCTGTAGGGTCTCAAGGCGCGTCATGTGCTGGTTGGTGGAGATGCTTTTCTCTTTGAAATCATCCCGTAATGAATGAACCTGAGTAGACAACTGTTTCTCCACCTCGGCGGCCTGTGGACACAAACACAGACATTTCTGTCAGATTTTTGTTGGCTATGTTTGATGTCCCGGATAGGAGTCAGATTAGATTAAGCCAGGACTAGACCTTTGCTAATTTTTGGATATTTTATACAAATACATAAACTTTATTAAATCAAAATATATTTATCTGAATTTAAAAAAAGACTTTTTTAAGATATTTAGATAAATATTTAGATAAATACCCTTTAAAAAAAGGGCATTTGTGTTAAGTAAAAAACTGCTAGAGGTGTAAGAAACATAAACTTTTAGATTTTCTATTTTATTTTATGTTTATGTTTTATGTCATTTTATGTAATTTTTCATTTTATTTTTCCATTTTATTTTATTTTTTTATTTTTTTACATTTTTTTTACAGAGGGAACTACAAGTTTTTTTTGTTAATGGATTTAACTATAATTAATTTTTTTTTGTTTTGTCTTATTTTGACAAAATCAGGTTTGCAAGGGACTCACTATAACTAATGGCTGTTTTAAAAGAAATGAATAGCATTAGACACATATTCCACTGTTCTAGACAGACAACAAAATCTATCTGAACTGTTACATGAGCTGATCAGTAATCTTTTGTTACTGTAGCAAACACTTTCTTAACAGTTTCGCGGCTCTATCACTTCAGTATTTCAGTTTCTCTTTAAGGTCAGTGACATGAATTTGAAACATGCACATAGAGATCCGATTGATTACGTTACAAGATTTCACAAAGAAATGTATTAAAAGAGAGGCGATGCCTGTTGCTGCCCCAATAATCTCTGAGCGTGAGTCATTTTCCAGAAGAAGTCAGAGAAATTCCACCCACCCCTAAACACACACACACACACACACACGTTCATTGATCACACTTGGCATTTCAGAGCGTCTGTAGAGCATTCCAGCAGAGATCCTTGTGTTTTTCCGAGCCGATTGGACGGCTGCGATCAGGCCACTGCAGCTGTGAGAAACACTCATTACCATCAGCCAGACTGCAGTCACTAACCTGACTCACATCATCTGTGACTGTCGCCATGGAAACCCTCGAGTCTTCCTCTTCAGCGTGACGTACCAAAACAACAATGAAACTCACACCTATCAACTTTGCTGTTGCGATATCTCGTGCTAGAAATCATCTGAGCATGTTTTTATCTGAGCATGATTATGCAACAGGACTTCAACTATAACCTACTGCACACTTTTTAGTTTTGTTATTATTTCAACAGAAAACAAAAAGGGTAAAAAAACAAACAAACAAAAAACACCTTCATGACATTAAGGGGACATTATTCACACAATTCAATGGCCCGTCATCAATTATTACTTACATATTCTATTCTAACATCCTAATATGTACCTTTTATGGGGTATATAAGGTACAGTTGTTTTTAATGGTACTGAAAATAAATAAATCAATAAATAAAATGGCTTAGATTTTATTTCAAAAATGTTAAAATCTTATCAAATGTTTATTATTTTTATTATTTTATTTTCATTTTTTGTACTTATCAGAAATTGCTAGTAAATTAAAAAAATAATTACAAAGAAATATCACTGAATTAAACATGAAATTTCGAAGCAGAATACTGAAATAGTCTGTCCTTCGTTTACTAACAGTATGTCTAAGTTATATATTCCTAACTTTATTTATTGACTTGTTTATCCGTGATGTGATGTTTTGAGTCTTGTATTTCCTGGCAGGATGAACCTCCTGATTAAGGTGAATACTCAGCCGTTTTAAGAACAAACTGGAAGCTGTTTCAGAAACGTCACCCATCCTGACCTTGGTTTAAACTTTCTGCTGCCGCAGATAAAGACCGGAGCCAGATAAAGAAATGTTCTAAGTAGCAGGTTTTTTACCAGTAGGACCCTGGTTCAGACTGCTCAACTTCTCATTAGCTTGATATTGTTTAAGGTTTTTTTCATAAAAAACATTATGACGTAATCATAGGGGAAATTTGAAGGAGTTCAAGTGGAGCTGTTATGGTTGTTATCTGTATTTCTGGGATTGGTTCTGTGCAAACGGATGGCTTCACAGGCTTCACAGAAATAAACATCTACCAAAACAACAATCAAAAGTAACTTCCTGTTTATCTTTACAAGGTTAGTGATTCAATTTTTTTTTTAATTTTAGATTCCCAGCTAAAAAATTTTTTTTTTCTAACATTCACATTAAGTGAAAAAAAAATATTTCTGATTTTTTAATTTTTTTTTTAGAAAATCAGTTTTAAAAATGTTATTCTTTTAAAGAATGTTAAGGGAATATTCCATCATTTATTATCATAATGGGAATACTACTTTTAAATGTACTCTGAACTTTAACGAGTTAACCTGAACATTATTAAAAAGCCTTACAATAAGGTTCCATTTCTAAACTATATTTATTTAATGAATACTCTAACATTACTAATAATGAGCAATAACATTTTACAGTAATTATTCATCTTTATTAACATTAGTTAACAAAAATATAGCTTTTAGTCCACTAGTTATGTGTCTATTACAGTAAATAACATTAATAGATACAACCTTTAGTACTGTAATGTGTTAGACCCTTCTTTGAGAGGAAAACGGCAAAAAATGGACACAAATGAGTCAATAGTTGTGATGTACAAATATTAAATAAATCCAGCATTATTTTATCTCTGTTAAGTAATTTTAGTGATTTAGTGAGGTTAGTGATTTGATTTTTTAAAGCTTTCCACAAAATCTTTTAAATGTATCTTTTTCTATAACTGTTAGCGGAACATTCCATTTGATCTTTTTTTTCTTACCATTATAGGATTGTTACTTTTAAATGTCCTGTGAATGTAACATTTGAAAAACACTCCACGAGTGACATATAAATAATGTTTTGAGAACATTATTAAAAACTATGTGATGTTTGCCCATATCCTTGCCAGAACCTTCTGAGAACGAATGGGCCTATATTTCTCATGCAGTGTGAACATAGAGCTAAAAACAAAAGCAGCATTTCATCTGAAAGAAGTTGATGTTTGCGTTTGAGTTTTGAGCACAAACCAGGATCTGAAAAAAAATCTTGTCCCAGAAAGCAGTGGATTTAATCAAACATCTCTAGTGAATCTTAATTGTGATTCTTTTCCACAGGATCTAACATCCTTCATGACAGCACTGAAAGCTGAAGCATAATCTGCAGCACCTTCACCAATGATACTAATCAAAAAGCCATTAGTCATTTTGGTGGCTGTCCATTTAAACAGTGTAATTTCAGCATGAATCATATCTGAATGTGGGCGAGAGTCAAGAAGGGAAGCTCTCGCGGCTCAACATGACCTGTGGCACATGCGTGGCTCACATGCAGGACGCTTTTATTGAGTCACGTGGAGTATCGGATTGAAGAGTTTCATTTATGATGCACTTTATTACTTATAAGTTCCAACACAGCACATGGGGGGGGGGTGGTTCCAGGTTTGGAAGGAGGTAGGGGAATCACATTTCCATGGTAACACATGGAATTGAACATAACATTTTGGGGTTGCCATAGTGATATGTGGGAATAGTGATCGGTGGTGATGATTTCCCTTAGTCATACTGTCAGAGGAGGAAACCTGTGACATTTCTGCAGACACTCAGATGAAATGTCAGACTGCTGGACTGTTAATGCACCAAATAACAAAAAAGAAGGCTATAAACCACTTCAGTCTTTTTTTTTTTGCATTAAAAGAGTGGTGAAAGGGTTAAAAATACTTTTCAGTAACCCCAGAAAAATAGCTTTCTTCTCCTGAACACGAAATAAAAATATTTTTGGTAACCAAATAGTTGCTTGTAGTACAACAGAGTTTTAGTGCCACCAATAATAAAAAATCTAAAACTACAAGAATAAAAGTCGAAATACTACGAGAAATGTAATATTCAGTATAGTGCACTTGTAAATGACCCGGATTGAGAGAAGGCCACCAGATATAGGCATATTTGAATATTGTTCTGTCCGAGTGAATATAATATTTATTAAATTTAATATATTATTTATTAAAGCGCTGAAATTTTGATCTTAACATCAGCTCACACACTCAGTCGACATTCGTTTGAGAGGCGCTGTAGCTCTCTTATTTAACCCTTTTAAATAAACTACAAAGACATTAATGTGGGATGATTTGCAGAAATGATATCATGTGTAATATTCTATACTCTATACTGTTTGATTGACGATATTAATGTTTATATACAGTAGATCCACATTCTAATGCATGCATTTATGAATGGAGCCTATCTTGTGCGCATTTGTGTATTGTCATGCACATGCATGGGTCTCTTGCAAGCATTTGTGGATTGTTTTGCATGAGTGTGTATCTCTTGCATGGATTTGTTAATGGCCCTGAATGAGTGTGCATCTCTTCTGTGCATCTGTGGATTGTTGTGCATGCACTGAATTTCCTGTATGCATTACCATGCATGAGTATGGATCACTTGTGCACATTTTAGGATTACCATGCACATGTGGATCATATCTGAGACAGTTTTCCCTCCATAGCAACCCCTAGCATCACGACTCAAATCATACGTCCCAGCAGGGATCTGAGATCTTCTATATCAGGCACTCCTGCTGTCAATGCTCTATGGTGATCCCACAACCTGTTACAGATGTTGCTTTGCCATTCATTTCCAATGTACCGTACCAGTGAACAAAAAATCAATGCAACCATTTATTAAAGGCTCAGAATCACCCCAGCTTGGTAATGAAATGTAGGTCTACTTTGTTGCCCCCCCCCCCCCCTCACCTCTATCTCTAAACCTTTGTAATGTAATTAGTGAAATGCTTCTCTCTGATCAGATTAGACTGCTGGGGTTCAGGAGTTTTTGACAACCCCCCGCTTCCAGACAGACATGTGTGTGTGTGTGTGTGTGTGTGCGTGCAACGAAAGCATCTGTCCAACACAGCACAATATGTTCAGTACATTAGCTTAACATTTATGCTGTCTGTATTTTCTAAGCTTCACCTACTAGCTTAGCTACTTCATTATCTAGTTATGTTGTCACTGTATGGCAAGCTGTTTTAACCTTTAACCTCACGCATACTAGAATCTAGTTAATGCTACAAGTATTAAATGCTAATAGCATGACAAAATTATACTTGTATGTTTTAAAGATAAAACGGCTTGCCATGGTTACTGTCTCTCCAAAAGAAAATGTTATTCTTGTTGTATTCTTTTTATGTGTTGAAACTTGGTTTCAGATATTTCTGCTAAACGACGCTGAGAGAAATAAAAAATGCAATGGGTGCATATATTCAAAAGTGATATTGAGAAAAATTCTTTCAGTTTTGTTTCTAAAATTGTTCTTCAATGTTTTTTGGGTTTATTTGAGACAACATCTGAGAAGCAGGAGATTTAATTTTCTTCTATTAATCTCAATGTTGTCTTGAAGAAACAGCTAATTTGTGATTTTCCTTTCTTCAGGTTGTTTTTGTTGTATCTGTAAGTCATCACACAGTTCTCGCTGTCCTCTCTTGCTCGGTTTCAGTCGACTGGAGGTAATGTTATTGGTAAAGAGGATCTGGATTAAAGCCTAATCCCACCTCAGTTCATCCATGTGTCTCTCTGCCTTATGTCACTTCCTGTTGCTTGTCTCACAGAAGGAAGGTCATCTGAGTCTTCAGCTCTAGATCCATTAGCAGATTTGTCAAGCCCATAGTTATCTCATATTCAGAGCCTCTTTCTTGCTCTAGAGAACATCACCGTCAGCAGATGACCAGCTTAATTACAAAAAAAATTAAAACACAAGCAAATCTTATCAGCCAAACCATGACCTTACTGCAAGTCATTTGCCTATATTTTGCTGGATTTATATTTATAAGATTTGACTAGTTTGTTCTAGTAGTTAGATATCATAACCACACTATTTAGATTTTAAAAAGGCTTAACTGCTAGCCATTTATAAATATGGTGTTTTTTTAATTTGCAAGGTTATTATTGGTTATTAAAACTAATAACAGTTTTTTTGTTGATTTGAAAGCTTAGACTTATTATATTTCAGTTAGTTGCAAATGCAAAAGTTGAATGTTAATAGCTGAAATACAAAGATAATTAAAAATAAATAAATAAAGTAATAAAATAAAAATGCTAAAAACTGTAAAACAAGTGCAAAAACAATTGACTACAATAAGTACAACTAGAAAATATAAAAGTAAAAATCAGTTCAGTGTATATGTGTCAAAGTTTGTTTTTTATTCATTTTAGGTCCCAGTGGATAAAAGGGTTTTGATTTATTTTCTGTCCATTATTTCTGGTTTGTTGTTTTCGTCCTCAGCCGGAAGCCCTTGTTCAGCCAGTCTTGATTAGTTTATCACCATTGATTCTTCTCCCATTTGTGTGTGTGTATATTAATGGCATCACATGTACATGTGTGTGTGTCTGTGTGTGAGTGTTTGTGCATGTTGGTGTGTGTGTTTCTGTGTGTGTTTGTGCGCGTGCATGTGCATGTGTGTGTGGGAGTGAATGAAACTGAGTAGTACTGACAGTGTTAAAGCATGTTATGGACAGCTGCAGACAGCTGCATTGTTGTCTGACCTCAGCTGATTCAGTGCAGCAACACCACAGCCATCCTGGGGCAAAATCAATATGACTCAATGAGAATTCAGATACGCCTGTGAACAAGAGTGGCTCACAGAAGCGCAGCATAAACTCAGCGTGCCATTTAACCTGCAAATCTTTCCTGCTAAATCAATAAACGATTTCCCTTCATTGTTTAGAAGTTATGGTCTTCATTCAACATCAGTGATGCATCAATTTGAATTTCAGTTGTTTTGAAGTGATTTCAACCACTGTTACTGATGTCAAGACCTGTATATTAAATTATGCATAAAATATGATACAAACATTTTTGTTTTCTGCCTTTTAATTATTTTTCTTTATCCAGGCCTATAACAGTGCGGTTTGTTTGCTGTTTAAATAGCCATCAATGAAGAAAGATGTATTTTACCTGCAGAAATGGACTTGTTATGACATAACTACTAACAAAGGATGCAAATCAGCCAAACAATAATGAGTCAATTGTTGCATTAATATTAGCCACATTAGCACCTGATATGCAATGGATTGGAAATGGAAAACAACATGGATTTTCATGTCAACAGCAAAAGATTTGGTAACTTTCACCATAAGGAGGTTATTTATGTATTTATCTTTTCTTTTCTTTTTATATAAAATATATAAACTAAAATTAACAGAGAAAATATAAAATTAAAATTGAATTAAAGAATTCTTAATATATATATATATATATATATGTGTGTGTGTGTGTGTGTGTTTATCCTTTCTATGCATGATTATAAGATACATTTCCAGATGTGTGGACAATATAATTATATGGCTAACTATGATCAATTATTTGCTTTATTTGTTGCATTCTCATTTTTCTCTGCTCTCTGAAACACTACCAGTATTTATGGCTTAAAGAATAAAAATAAAAATATCAGTATTAAACAAAATTGTGCTCTCTCACACAACTGCTGGCCAAAACACGCTCAAGTGCAACAGCTGTCAGATTTTCAATTATAGTCAAACACAAAGATACAAAAAAAGGGTCTTTTAAAAGTTCACTCCTTCATCGTCCTTCAGTCTTTGGCCACTTTTTTCAAAGATGTCCTGTTGGTCTTCAAGCTGACTGTCAGACAGGAAGCTTGTGTAGTTTTGAGCACACCGCTGTTGAATTATTGAAAACAGAGCTGAGCGTAGAGTAATTTTGATGAGTTTGCATAAGGTAGTGTCTCAGGAAGGTGAAGGGACTCTCTGTACTGTAGCATGAAATTTATTCATAGCATGTGTGTTGTTTTCCACCTTCCTCTTTATATATTTCCAGCCCCCCATAATCAATATTTCAATTCAAAGAATGACCGGAATAATCATTCTGCCTTTTCTTGAGCACACTGCTTGATCAGTGAGTGTTTTAGACAATGACTTTGTTGTGCAGTCAGGTAGTTAAGTCTCAAGTTTGCTAACCAGAATGTTTCTGATTCGATCTTCATAAGAAATGAACCAGAAGTGGAGATCACGTGACCCATCGAAGGCAATGGCGGTGTAGTTCTCTGACTTGTTATCCTTAAATGTATTTTTCTCAGCAAAATCATCATCACTTGATTAGTTTGTAGCTGTTTTCTTAACAGGGTAACAAATGAAGATGGCAAAACGTCAATTGTTACTTGCTTCCCTAGAGAAAAGTGAGCCAAAGACCCTAATTCTGTTTCTGAGGGGGAACCTCATGCCAGTTTAAAGATGTGTAACCGCCATGACTCGTCCTCACTCCGAGCAGGCGCTCTAACCAGGAGGCTAAAGGCAGTCAGTCACTAGAGCGCCTCTTTTTGAGGTCAGGGGAGTGAGGTTTACCTGCACACATTTGCTGGCCTCCGTTACACTCACCCCCCTAAACCTCACTCCCATCCGGGTCACGGCACCAATGTAACCCCCTGGGTCCACTACCACCATGACTCGTACTCACTCCGAGCAGGCCTCAAACCCATGTCTCCGGCATGGGAGGCGGGCGCTCTAATCAGGAGGCTAAAGGCAGTCATTTGCTAGAGCTCCTCTTTTTGAGGTCAGGGGAGTGAGGTTTACCTGCACAGCACACACTTGCTGGCCTCCATTACAGATGCACCTTGGCTTCATCAGAGAAATGTTTAAGGAAGAATTTGATCAGTTTATAGACCATTTTGGATTTTTGGAAGAGGATGTTTGTCTGGTAAGAAACAACTTTGACAACATGTAGAAAGCTCTTTGTCACGCAAAAAAAGAAAAAAAGTTGGTGAGAATTGAAGATAAAAGCCGCCAGTCCAATATTTGTCTAATATTGGGGCTGAAAGAGGGTGTGGAAGGAGACGACCCACTAGGATTTATACAAGATCGTCTACTGTAGATTCTCTCTCTTGCTGGCAATGTAATGGAGATTGTAAGAGCGCACCGTATTTACAGCGGTGAACGTTCAAAATCAACCCCTCGCACATTTCTTCCCGGACTATAGCACCCACACGATGACATCGGCGAGGAAGAAGCAAACTCAACAAGGAATATTGTCCTTTCTGCTCTACCCTGCGGTGGTGAAAGTTACTCACCGAGGGAAGATGTCTCTTCTTGAGACACTGGCGGAGGTTGAAAAGTTCGCTCTCAAATTGGATTCCGCCACAAAATCTTCTCAGAATGAGGCTGCAGCAGTTGCTTCATGAGAACCAGAGGCGAACAAGGATGAATCTGTAATTCCCATGGAGGACCTTGCTGAGAAAATCTGATTGTCTTTTCATCCGAATAATGACCGGGTCAGGTGTTGATGGACGAGCCGGACAGCTAGGTTGGCCACGTATTCACTTTCACTTTGAGGGCAGATAGAAGAGTGCGTTCTAACTCTTTGCTTACAGACCATTTTGTTTCTGTTCTTGTTAAATCATTAAATAGTTAAATCTAGAGTCTAAACGGTCTAATAAATAAAGAATAAAAAAAAGGAATGAACCAGAAGCATCAGCAGGTAACTTCAGGTTACTCTGGATTATTCCTCTAATAGCCTCGTGACATTTTACATTTAGAGCAACATTTTATCTAAAGCTACAGTACGTGTGTTTAAGCAGTATTCATCCTTCATCTGTGTTCTTTTCTTTCCTTTTTATTCATTTTATACTGGATTTCATGTATTTATATTAATATAATAATTATTTTATTTTTGTTGTTATTTTGTTAATTCATTTTAACACAAGTGTAGCTACAGATATGGTCTAATTTAAGCAGTTTTATCCAGAGCATACAGGACATGCATTTTATATAAAAATTTATCTACAGAAATCAAAACCCAAATCAAATTTTGATAATTATTATTTTTATTACTATTATTATTATTATTTCCTTTTTTTGTATTTATTTTAATTTATTTTATAATTGCATATTTATGTCAAGTATGTCTTATTTATTTTGTTTATTTCTTATTTATATTTTATTTGTCTCCTATTTTACAGTGTCTTAATCATGACCAGTGTTTATGAAATGTGCTATATAAATAAATCTGCCTTATACCCTTCAATTTTTTGTCTTTTTTTTCCCTTTTCTTTTCCAATTTTTATATTGCATTATGTATGTATATATTAAATATTTATTTCTAATTATCATTAATTTTATTTCTATTTATTAAATGATTTAAAGTATAAATTTTTAATTGTGTTTTTTTTTTTTTACACAACCATATAAAGCCGAACTGTGCACAAAGTGTGCTATACAAATAAATCTAACACTGACCATAAAACAACCGGACGAGCAGCAGATTTGACTTTAAGTCTCCATGTCTACATTTTACAGAGCTGTATTCAGACAAACTCCTCCTGACCCTGTGTGAAGGTGTCACTCACCCTGCTGAGCTGCTCCAGCAGGCGATGGTTTTGTTCTGACAGCTCACTGATGGCTCGGCTCTTGTCGCGGTCGGCCTCTCTCAGCTGCACCTGATGTCTCTCCAGCTCCCCCTGCAGGTGTTGCACATCTGTCTCCAGCTCCGCCACCCGGCCTTCCCACTCGCCCTCACGGCTCTCCAGACGTCGCCGCAGCTCGTGCTTCTCCTGCTCCAGGAGCTGAAAGAGGAAGAACAAGGTCATTCACATACATTGGCATAAGTTTGCCAGGTTAGTGGCATCACGGCATTAATAGACATTAATAGTTGACACTGGAGGTGAATAGGGTGAAAATAATATTAACTGATAGGTATCAGGTATTATATATCTAATATGTACAGGTGTGCTATGGATTAAATAGAAATAGTATAAAAATAATGATTAGAAATGATAATAAGATGAAGTATGTACTATACCGTAGGGTGATAAAAGTAAACATTGGCTATTGCACATATTTTTGCACAGTGGGAGAAGTATTAACTGTTCATGAGGTAGATTGCCTGGGGAATATGAGTAACAGGACTGTAAATGAAAGTGCATCCAGTTTTTTTTATCTATCAAAAATGCATTAAATTGATCAAAAAAATCAGTAAAGACATTTATAATGTCACCAAATCTTTCTATTATAAATAAATGCTTTTTAAAAATAATGTCTATTTTTAAAGTATCCTGAAAAATACAATGTATCAGTTTCTGCAAAAACACAAAGCGGCACAACTGTTTTCAACATTGATAACATCAACATCAGAAATGTTTCTTAAGCAGCAAATCAGCATGTTAGTATGATTTCTGAAGATCTTGTGACACTGAACACTGGCGTAATGATGATGGAAATTCAGCTTTGATCACAGGAATAAATTACATTTTATCTCTGATCTGATTATTCTCAATGCTGGTAAACTATTGTGGCATTAAATAATTTAAATAACACCACCCCTAAATATAATGAAAAACAGCAGCATATGATTGGTCCCCTTATATTCTGATCATAAATTCTCAGAAAAAAAATGTACTAAAGCTATTACTGGGGTGGTACCCTTTCAAAAGTAGTAAATTGCACTATTTAGGTGCAACAATGTCCCATTTAATTATTAATATGTACCTTTAAGGTGCTACTCGTCATATGTATGGTACACATGGATTTTGAGAAGTTACCACCCCAGCTTTTGTACCTTTTGGTCTTTAGTGGCTGTAGTGTTAGTCTATAATAGCCAGACATCTAAATTTCATGGTCTCAGACATAAGGTTCTGATGTCATAAAGGGTCAGTCAGGTTGAGTCCCGGCGCCTCTGAGAGCTCTCTCTATAATTGCAGAAAATGAAATCTGGCACTGATTAAGGGCTGTGAAATCTACTGTGAAGGCTATCAATGCAATTAACTCTTTGAAGTCATTTCAGTGCTGATTATTTGCTTTTGTTAGAGGGTTAAGCTTTCCTCAGAAAATTTGAGAGAAGAAAAAATAGCAAACTAGGACGTGGATTAAGACAAGGGGTTTAAGTCAAAGATGTGAAGCGGGCAGGAGGGACAGTTGCATGGAGAAGCGCCAGGAATCTGTCGCGGGTCTGGCTCTCAGATGACTGACAAGAGCCAAAGCACATTAGCTTTGCTTGCAGCATTGCTGAAACGACCATCAGAGCCCGTATAGATCTGAACCAGATTCAACTCAGTCACGGTCTTCACGCAGACAGTAATGACAGTAAACAGCTCTGCTTCTGATGATGGCATCCACTATCAAAAACATGCTTTTTTATTTTTATGACTATGTGTATAGTAGTTTATAATGAGTCTTAAAAAAATATTTGCATTTGGATTTATGCATACTTTTTTGTGCAATTAAGAGTTTTGAGGAACTCTTCAGTTGTTCAGCAACTAGAGACGAACAGTATGTGACTAAATGTGTTCCACTCATTTAAGTGATTATGATAGGTCCTGATTAATAATTAAAAAGCAGTTTGGCTGCATGCATATGTAAAAAACACACGCCTGTGAAATCAATCACAACCCTGGAGTGATAAACAAAGTATTAAATCACACTCTATCAAATTGATATTTCAGCAGTAAGTAAAGCATCCTGATTGTTTTTTTTTCATTTATTACAAATAAACAGTTTCTATTATAAAGTAACACATTTGAAATTCTGTACATAATTTGATTTATAACTGTACAATTTGTTATTCTGTCTTTAATATATGCTTGATTCTTCTATATCTAGTTTCTATATTTATTTATATATTACACATACATAAACCTACTCTAAAAAAACAAGCACAGCATTTTTGTTGGGAGGCCTGCTATTAAAAAACTTAATTAAGTTGTATATTTTGATTTTTTTATTATAGGTTATTATACATTATATATAACTTGAAATACAGCCACGTTATTAAACTGCTTTCAACTTAATTTGCATTTGTATCGTCGTTGTTGCTTTGTAGCCATGTATAACTAAAGTCTGTATTTAGATATTTACAGTGGGCCTACTTGTTTGTATGTTAACCTAGTCGTGATTCATGCACTGAATTGATATCAACGTCGCAGATTTCTTTTATTAACAACTAGTTGAAACAAGTATTAAACAGCCATGCTAGTTCGCACAACTTGAAAAATCCAATGGCAGAATTTTTAGAAAGTCCCCAAAAGTTTGCAAGAATGCAAACAGTTGGCAGAATTTTGAATTAGGTTGAGAAGTGTAGAGCCTCTCACCTCCAGTTTGTCGTTTAAATCCTTGGTCATTTTGTCATATTGCGTTGTGAGATCTTGGTTTCGTTCAAGAAGCGCTTTGCCCAGTTTAGCAGCGAGGACCAAGTCCTTCTCCTTCTGCCGGAAGAGCGACAGTAGGTCAGAGTCCTGTCCGCTCACAGGTGTCTCTGAGGCGGATACCTCCAGGTCCTCCTCCCGCTCGCGGGTGAGCATTGCCAGCTCCTCCTCCAGAGCCATGCCGAGCCCCCCTGACTCGGTGTGTAGCAGCGTGAGGGTCCGGTTTTCAGCGGCGGAGTCTGGCGAGTTTTGACGGCTGGGATCGAGCGCTCGGTCCATGCGGTCGCTGTCCAGCTGCGGTGGTGCTGAAATCGCGCTGCGCAGATCGAGGCAGGACGCGAACATCGCCTCAATCACGACAGATCGAGCTCTTTAGACCCGGCGAGCCCGCTTAAGTCCTGGGTCCAGGTGACCTGCTTGGCTCTGGGTGGGTGATAACGCCATGGAAAAGGATAAATCGTATCCAGTATGATTATATGCGCTTTATCTGGTCTTCGGCGGCAATCAATTGATTACTGAGCCCAATATAATCCATCAAGCCTCGCCAAATCAGTGTAAAACCCTCTCGGGATGGCTGATCTTCACCTTAACCCCCTTGATGATCACCGTCCAGTCGTTGTGTCCACTCCAGAGCACCGGGGTCCCGGTTATTCCCCATTATTGTCGCCCTTCGCTCACATCCCTGGCCTATAAGACACACATATATACGGATTGCTCTCGTGCGCGAGCCTCTCCCATCCCCGCGCGCGCTCTCTCTGCGTCCATGACGTCAGCTAATCAACCTGCTTCTCGTAGCCGCCCATTGGTGGATTGTGATAACGCCATATGCTATAGAAGAACTAGGTGAAAGACATATGAATGTGGCTGGTGTGTTGGAGAACACAGTGTGTTCTGGAAGGTTAATGACCTTTCATGGATAAGGTCAAAACTCGCTTTTTTCAAACATCAAACACCATTGGATTTTATTACAAGATTTTCAGCTTTTAAATTGTAAATGTATCTATGTGGATTGGATGATATAAATATGGGCTGTGTGATCTTTTGTAGTTTATGATTTTATAGTTTATATTTATGGTTTATACAAATACACACAGAAAAACACATTGGTACCTTTGTGTTAATAAGTGTATATACTTTACAATAATTAATGAAAAGTGTTCATTAATAAATAATTTATTTTAATGTATAATTATACAACAGTATTGAAAATTATCAACTAAAATTATTTTAATTATATAGCAAATAAAAAACTAAGGAAATTATATAAATACATAATTACATAATTTCTTTCATTATTATAAATTATTATTATTATTATGATTTTAATCAATACATATTTTAAATGATATAAAAGATTTTAATGTACCATGTACCAATTTATCCAATTGTACCTTTTGTTGTTCTGCATTTAATTATTTTCATATTTAAAAAAGCATTCCGAATGTATTACAGTAATGAAAATCTAATCAAATTTATTATTGAAATTAATGTGACTATAAACAAGCTCAAAGCAGATCAGAGAGAAATGTACATAATTAAAGTATTAGCATGCAAAAAATAAAAAGGTAAATAATAATTTAAGGTAAATAATAAATAAATATTTTTGTTTTGTATATTTTGTTTTTACAGTATATTAAATTTTTGTTCAACATACATTTAAACAACATCAATAAATCTACAGCAATGAATTCGCAAACACATTAAGCTGTTCTGTTTTGTGTATTTTTTTTTATTTAAATATTACATTTAATAATTGCAGAAATATAGTTTAATTAAAAAAATCAGTTGACAACTGTCAACAAGCGTGCTAAATGACAGTGTAATTATCGTGATGAAAGCACACATTCATGACTTCAGTCATTGTTTTGAAGGGGGTTTGACCTCATTATTACAGCATGAACATATAAACACCAGATTACAAACATTCAGATTACTGAAAAAACAGTCCACAGCAACAGAAGAAGAACATCTGCAGGGAAGCCAGGATTGCCTTCCACCCCCTTTAGCACATCTCTGTGATCTGATCTGCTTGAGTGTCCGGATCTAACAGATATCATTTAATCTCATCTCACAGTATTGAGCTCCATCATGGTGCTTTTTTTCTAATTGTTCAGTGCTGCTCCTGTAGCATGTGATGAATGTGCTTCACTGAGACATGAAGAATTGGTGATTATTGAGACACAAAGACTTCACTTGTTGGCCGTAATATTGACATACAAAGGAAAGTGGGTCACTCATTCCAGAGCACAAACCCTCTGATCACTGTATGGTCATTTACTGAAGGATGAATGGGAGAAACATCATGTATGGAGGAGCTGCGGGGGATTGAGGCTGCATTTGTAATCCTTGTGATTACAGTCGCTCACATATGAGATGATCAACCTGCTCAGCTTTTGTTAAGAGTTAGTCAATGCTCTGCAAAATGGTTATCATTATTCAATTAGATATGACAAGATATACAAATGTACATATAATTCACAAAGCACGAAACTAACCAGTCAAGTGGGGAAATAAATAAAGGTAACATTTTACTTGAAGCTTTTAAGTAAAATGCATTATAAAAGTAACCGTTTTTAATACATATTCAATATTTAATTTAAAATTCATTTAATTATGTTATAATGCAATAATAATGTTTTTTCATGAATAATTGCTACCAAAGTTACAGTGGATTGTAATAGTACCATTTAATATGACATTGGTTATTTGTCATGTTATTTAATAAAATACACTTTTTAAAAATATAACCATAAATATTAGATTATTAATGTTACATAATTATTAAGTACATTGTAAGATGCATAACAAGTAATTAATGCATTAACGTGCATTTATAATACACTTGTGAAGTGAAGTGTTTTAGAAATGACAAACTACAACAATATCAAATAATAACAACTTCCTTCATTTGAAAGATAAAAAATAAACTAAAAAATGTTAGAAAAAAAAAAAAAAAAAATATATATATATATATA
>JAUCNO010001851.1:988860-999972 GCA_032353835.1 Enteromius viviparus | reverse complement strand
GTCACAACTTTGCAGAAAGTTTATGTTCACATACAGCTACATGACACACTGCATGAACAATCATGTTTGAAAAAGCATAATAGGGGCACTTTAAAATTGTAAAAATATTATATGATCTAAAATACTGTAATATTGTGAAATATTATTACTTTTTCAAATAAGTATTATTTTTATTACAAAAAAAGTATTTTGTGTTTAAATATACTTTATTTTTAGCATCATCACATGATCCTTCAGAAATCATTTTAATATGCTGATTTGCTGCTTAAGAAACATTTCTGATGATTACTAATGATGAAAACTGTTGTGCTGCTTCATTTTGTTTGTGTGGAAACTGTGATATGGGTTTTATTCTTTCAGAATTCACAAATGAAAAGTTAAAAAAAACTCTACTTTAAATGTCTTCACTGTCACTTTTGATCAATTTAATGCATCCTTACTGAATAAAAAGTGCGGCTTGTTGACTTCTCTAAGCCTTCGGACCTTGAGGATGCTAAAAATGTAATATATATGCAGATCAAATGTGTGTCCTGGCATCATGTTTCTTTTTTCTCTTTGGAATCAAATCATGTGGCGGTTTGTAATTGCAGTGATTAATTATTTGTTGTTTGCACTCATATTGTTGGAGCTTCTGAGATTTGTGTTGCACAGTTAATCAGTTTACACATCTCCTGGCTTAAAGCTGAAATGGAGCATTTACTGGAACTGCTGGTTTTGTAGATCATCAGAATGGTAACTTTTACTAGTAACAGCAGTAGCTCAAGTCCTTTTGTTTTGGTATAATGCTAATTTAAATGTGGTTTCATGTTATTCAGCATCATCTTTCTTTCTTTCTTTCTTTGTAGAACGGGCAAGTTCATTCAGACCTCGTCTTTAGTCTAAAAGCACACAAAGAACAAGACCTTCAGAGACGAAGCTTTTTAGATTGCTAAAGGAAGTGCAGTCAATCACACGTAAAGGTATAGTTGAAAGTGAAGTCTTAAGTTAATTTATGGATAATCCAATCCCTGGTATGTGCACCAATGTCTGTTCTTCTTCTTCCTTTGAAAGATGGAGCAGGAGATTTCAAAAGTGCAGCGTAAGATGTCAGACCTGGAGTCAGTACTGCAGCAGAAGGACGTGGAGCTCAAGGCTTCAGAAACCCAAAGAACCATCCTAGAACAGGACTTGGCCACCTATATCACAGAATGCAGCGTGAGTTTGTTTGCATGTGGAAATGTGGCACTATCTGAATAGCGAAGCTTGTTTTGTGAAGCTTCTTGTTGGTTTTGTGTGTATTTCAGAGCTTGAAGCGCAGTTTGGAGCAGGCCCGCATGGAGGTGTCGCAGGAGGATGATAAAGCTTTGCAGCTCCTGCATGACATTCGAGAGCAGAGCAACAAACTGCAGGAAATTAAAGAACAGGTTTGAACATATCTGTAGCATTTTTGATCATGTGTATTGCAGTTTACAGAGCGAAGATTTTTCTGTTAGCAGATGCTTTTATCCAGAGTGACTTAGATTGCATTAATACATTTACAGTTTTTATCAATTTATACATTTCCTGATGATCAAATTCATAAGTTTGTCATTGTAAAGTGTTACCGACATGTTTTTGGATATGCATGGACCCTATACAGGCAGTAGTTCACACAAAAATTAATATTTGTTACAATATACTCTCAGACCATCTAAAACATAGATGAGTTGGTTTCTTCAGTAGATTTGGAGAAATGTAGCATTCGATCACCTGCTTATTAATGGATGCTCTGCAGTGAATGAGTGCCGTCAGAATTAGAGTCCAAACAACTGAAACGAACACTTTTAACTTAAAACTTTTGCTTCTGGTAATGCTTCTTTTAGTGTAAAAGTAATCTGATCTGAATCAGATGAGAATTGTGCACAGATCAAGTACTGTTTACAAGCCAAAAATTGGTACTATTGCATATATACTCGTATTTTGTCAGGAAGCAACTTTTTGAAGTTAAAAGCATCTTAATGATGAATTTGTTTACAAACACACATCTTTTCATTTCACAAGACGTTTGTTAATGGACTGGAGTGCTGTGGATTATTGTGATATATTTATCTGCTGTTTGGACTCTCATTTTGATGGCACCCATTCACTGCAGAGGAGTAATTGATATAACGCTACATTTCTTCAAATCTGTTGAAGAAACAAACTCATCTACATCGGAGATTTTCAGCAAATGTTCCTTTTTTGTGGAACTATTTACTAATGAGTTAAATCACAACACAAAATGTTTTTAAAAACAAAAGTCTGCAGTGGTTTATGTACCTTTGACTGACGTAACCAGAGGTTTCAGGATAGTGGAATAAAGTATGTTTGTATACATCGGCATCTTGACACGTGCCTTTGTTTAGCACTGGGGGGTCTGAGTGAGCATTTCACAGATTTCTCAGATTATTCCCATAGAGCTTCACAGGCGTCTGCTAATAAGAGCCCTGCTGATAGAGTCAGTATGAGTACAAATGATCTCTGTCCATCTCAGCTTCTGAAACACTATCTGAAATAGCGATGGCCACTTACAGCCACAAGGAAAGAGAACGTAAGACTGAAAAATGAGATGTGAAGGTAAGAACATAATGGAAAAACAGCCTGCTTTCTGCCGCTTCTTGCACGTCTCCCCCAGAGCCAGGCTCCGTCGCACTGCGGTTGCCATGGAGACAAAAACGGTACCTCGCAGTGAAGGATGTTGCAGATGCAGTGGAAATGCTGTCGTGACAAACAGGCAAAGGTTTCAAATTAGCAGCAATCAGACTTTAAATGAAGTGTTCACTTTTCATTTATCCTACAGATTTTATCAAACTGTTCGGTTTGATAACATTTCAGTTTGGTTTCACAGAACTTTGCTGCTAGTTGATGCTTTCAAACTCTGCTGCATGAAGTCAAATTGTCTTTGTGGACGTGTGTGGTTATATTTATGATTATTTATGAAGTACACAAGGAATATATATGTATATGTATATGTGTTTATATATGTTTGTGTGTGTGTGTACTGTATATATATGTGTGGGGGTGTGTGTACTGTGTATATTTGTTATGTGTATGTAGACGCATACAAACACATGCATAAAGATATATATATATATATATATACAATTGTTGTATATAAAGTGTTAAATGTTATTTATATGTATTAAATCTAGTTTTATATATATAATATAAGATTACAAATATCTAAATGTATATACATATAAATATTTGTGTGCATATATACATGCATAATATACATAATAAATAAACACAGTTCACATGCGTTAACATCACCAGTTCTTACACTCTCTCTCTCTCTCTCCGTCTCTCTCTCTCTCTCTATATATATATAATTTATGTTTAATGTTTTATGTTTAATATTTTAATATATTAATTATGCTCTGTAATGCAACTGTAATGCATTGAATGATCTCATGAATAATTGTGACCACAGTTATAATACATTATAATACAAATCTATTAATTGTTACACCCTTAGAAAGTTTGATCCATTAAATCAAATGAAAAAACTTTTAAATATTTTGATACATTTTAATGTTGATTGCTGTTTATGAAAAGTTATAATACATTATTGCCTACAAATGCTTTGTTGGTTACCAGAGTTTTTTTTTTTTTTTTTTTGAATAATAAAAACAAAAAAAATAAATAAATTACAGTAAAACCGCCTTGCTTTTGCTCTGTTTCTGTTATAAAAATTTATATTATTAATAATTTAATTTGTAAGGACATGTTTTCACATGTTATTCTGAAGCATTTAAATGCACTTAAAAATTAAGTTAATATTTATTAGTAAATGTTTTAGACTTAATATTGTGAGCATGTCTGTTTTTGTTTCACCACGAAAATATATTTACAAAGAAAGACAAAGCAGAAGCGAACTGTTTCTTGTTTTGCGAATAAATCAAGTGTTTTCCAACAAATCAGATTCATTTATTAGTTCTTAAAAGCAGTCAGTTGTGTGGTTCCTTAATGAATTGGTACGTTTGAATGAATCATTTGAGCGAATGAATGACTCTTTCTTAAAGACAGTAATTTGTCACCACCTACTGTTTAAAAGCAACTTGCAGTAACAACATTTCTGGTGTGTGCAAACTTCTTTGAGCTTGTTTATGCAAACACAAACAAGCTACAACAAAAAAAGTTCCTAGAGCTTTTGTTTTCATGTCTTGTAATCAGCAGTTTTACATTTTATTGTTGTGTCTAATTTGATTGCGGTATCAAGTGTTTTATGTGAGGTAGTAGAAGGTCATTTACTCATCACTGCTAAGCCTTTATTAAATTTTTAATGTTGTGTTTCTTCTTAAAGCAGGTTTTGGACTTTATTAAAGATTTAGTTTTTTAAATCCCTATAGGAAAATGACTGTAGCTTCTGGGCGTTCTTATACTTACAATAAAACGAAATAAGTGTAGGCCTTCACGAGCCTTGGTTTCATGAATATGTGAGGTTTGTTAAGCTCAAGGGGAAATCGGTCAATTAAGTTGTCAGAGCTGCTTTTTAAGGGTGATTTCCAGTTCAGATGGAAGTTTTAGCAGTTGGCAGATTTGGTTTGTGCTTTGGCTTTTAGCTTTTGGGCTTTTAGTGCTTTGGATAATGTGAATAGTGTCTTAAAATACTAAAACTGTATTTATTTGCTGAGTTTGTAGTCATGTATTAAGGCAAGTCTTCATTTGAACTGTATGCTTTCAATTTATGAAATCATCATTTTCTTCTAAATACTTTGTCTGTTTCTATTAAAAGGACATTAATAACAGATTTTAAGACATTGTTAAGATCTGTTGTTAAAGTCTAGAGGAGATGCAATTCAGAAAATGTAGTGTTTGATCGATATGGTTTTTCTGTGTCTGATATGGATAAATATAGTGCTGTATTTGTGAATTGATGAAATGGCAAAATCTTCACTGAGACTTATTTTTTCATTTAATCTGATTGGCATTTAGATGAAACAACTGATGTATTGAAAAGGTCTTAGTTGTGCTTTTCTTTGTGATGTTGCATTTGGGATCTTTTTAGTGCTTTTTAGATGCTGTAATTCTGGCCAAATGTCATTGTCACGATTGACGTTATTTGTTCAGGAGAGAAATTAGCTCTCTATTGATAATTAAGCAATCACATTAGCATAGAGGACTGACAGAAGAAGATTGTGTTGACTCACTTTGAGCTGATTTTTCTTTTTTGTGTATTATGACTTTCATTTGGGAGGCAATTTTACAAAATGTCAAGCACCTCTTTTCTGTCATTTCTGGCACATAATTATAAATCTCATAATGGTGATGTAAAGCAAAAAACATGCTTTTCCATACCTGTTTTTGTGAATTCTCAGCACTTTCACAATATAGCATGGTCTCAAGTATAGTATATGAAGAGTTTGGTTCCAAAATGGCATAAATCCATTTAGATTAAAACCAATAATAACATAATTTTATGTCACATAGCATCTTTAGGTTTTAATAACAAAACAAAATTTAAATCCTTTATTTCAGATTATTTTTTCCAGAAATGCAGTAAATCCATGGCTTTTTTTTTTCTTTTTTTTTTTACAAAACGCAATTAATCTCTTAAATCAATATAAAAATTATTTTTCATATTGGAACTGTTGAAAATACACAAAGTAAGTTGATTCACATATTCAAATATAATCCAGTGCGATTCATCTGGCATTATGAAATCGATATTCCATTCCGTCAGTGATATTAAAATGTCGCTCCATCTGAAAGCATTTAATGAAGATTTATACTAATGACAAAACTGGCTTTTCTGATGAGGTGCGCATGACGGTCACATGCTATTGGTCATGCTGCCCTAATTTTTTGGTTGTTTGTTGATCACAAAGTAAAAATTGGTTGAGGAAAAACTACATGCCGGGTCATCACCAGTACTGCTGTAGAGAAGGGAGGCTGGCATTTGTCGCAAAAAATGGGAGAAAACAATAATATTAAAGGAATAGTTCACCCAAAATTAAAAGTTGCAGATAGTTTACTCAATTTCAGACTATCCAAGGTGTCTATAAATTTGTGTGCATAGATTAAACTTTGCATAACTTGTTAACAAGCTATTTTTTTGTAAGAATCAATTCCTTCAACTCCTAACCATCGCTCTGCATATTTCTCTACTGAAGAAATCTGTTTGAAGTTAAACATGTCTTGACATATTTGTTTCTTACAAACAAACAACTTTTCACTTCATGAGACATTAATTGATGGACTGGAGTGGTGATGTTTTTATCAGCTGTTTGGACTCTCATTCTGACGGCACCCATTCACTGCAGAGCATCCGGAATGCTGCATTTCTCTAAATCTGATGAAGAAAAAAACTCTGATACTTTACATCTTTGATGATTGTAGGGTAAATGTCAACATTTCAGGTGAATGTTACTTTAATGCTTGGTCTCTGTGGGTGCAGATTATCCACAGAATTTCCGAGATGCTTTACTTACCGCTACATTTAATAAACGCAGACAGTTACTGATTCTATCTTTTATGCCTGTCATGCTGGATTTCCTTGGCTATTGTTTTATCACTAAACGCCATAAGACGTCTCGTTAGGTGATTATGGCCTCGTCACACATGGCGTGATGTGATTTGTGACCTGTAGCTAATGGCTGATGGAACGACGAGGGCCGATTCGGACTGAGACTGGCACACTCACTCCATCCGCCCACTCGCTGGCCTTTCACCCACTCAGCACACTTATGTATCCACTTCTCCGCTCTGCTTTTCATGTGCTGGTCTCTCTCTATATCCTGCGGTTGGTTACTCAGACTGATTTCATCTCCTATGCCTCATGTTCTCTCACAAAGGTTCTCCTGTTTTATTTGATTCTGCCATTTTGCGCGAAGCGGTTTGCTTAGTGCTGCGTTCAAAATGGGTTGCATGAGCTCAGTCTGATTGCTTTATACTTTCTGTGATGCTTCTTACCCGTATAAAGGGTTTGCCGTGTCTAACGCAGGAATATTAAACTAAAATAACCTTATAGGCCTTTTAAATGATCAAGGTTGTCAAATCTTAAGAACACTAAAATCTTGTGAACTTTTATATTGTTAGTAATATTTCAGGATGAATGCTTACTGGACTTGATTAATAACACTAATAATGACAATATATTTTTTAAATAGTCTGGCTTTTGAGGAACATTTATTTGTTCATCTCTCAATCATCACTGCATTATATGTTTTGATTAAAAATTATGTAAGCATTAAATTATGTAAATGTAATCATACTAAGACATATTATTGGACATATTGACTGAAATGTATATTTCTGAATTTTATATCAGTCTGTTATACATATATAAGGGTCTCACTGAGGAATCTGAATTTCATACTTCATGTCATAAAAATATCTCCACCAGATTGCATTTATTTTTTTCAGTTTGAGCCTCTGAATAAATATAAATAATTTATTATTATTATTTTTTTTAATCATATGACATTATATAAGCCCTAAAAGCCTGATGCAACAAATATGATGCCCTAAAAATAAAGAAAATAATTTTTTACATTTACATAATTTTTTTTTTTTTACATAATATATCCTTCTTAATTATATACGGTGTATATAGAAGTACACTTACATGCGTGTGTGTGTGTATATATATATTTATTTATATATATTTTTATATATATACGTAAATATTTGTAGAATATATACTGTATTTGTTTGTATTTTTATATATAGCTAATAAATATATACATTACACATATATGTAAACAATTTGGATGCAATTAATTTTTGTGTGTGTATGTGTGTGTATATATATATTTATATATAAAATTCATATAATCTTTTTTTTCCCCCATTATTTATTTATTTTTTATCAGACTTAACAGGATTAAATTACTCTGCAAAACTTTGGGTAAAAGCATCTGCTACTTACAGTACTTCTCCATATAAGCTAAATCTTTCTGTTCTTTATAGACATGGACACAGGGGACATGTCTCTCAGTAACAATGTAGTAACTACTCCGTACTAGTGCCATTTTAACCATTAATGACCCTGCAGGAGTACCACGCTCAGCTGGAGGAGATGCGTGTGTCTATTCGTCAGCTGGAGGAAAACCTGTCAGCCGCCCGCCGTCGCAGTGACCTGTACGAATCTGAGCTGAAAGAGTCTCGCCACACCAGCGAGGAGCTCAAGAGGAAGGCTGTGGAATACCAGCAGAAGATTCAGAAGGTTTGTTCACGTTCAGAGCCAGAAGCGTCCTGCTGATGCACGCTAGATTGGGATGACACCAGTCTTTCTTTGTGATTCTGCAGGCCAAAGAACAAGGCAAGTCTGAGATGGAAGAACTTTTGACCAAATTGCAAAAGGTAATCACTGTTTCCATTCGCTGTTAAGATCAACATATTTTGGTGCTAGACTTCCTAACATGCTTAACCAACAATACTTCTTTGGTAAAGGAGCCAAAATGCCATGCTTATCGAGCACTAACCAGTTTTTAAGTGCAATTGCTAATGCAGCTGTTTTTGTATTTAAGCTTCTTTATTTGTAAATGTCTCAGACCAATGCAGAGCAACAAGTGAAGATAGAAGAACTCCAGGAGAAGCTTGCTAAGGTACCGTGTGCATTTATTTAAAAATCAGCCCAATATTTCTTTATATTGAATTCAGTGATATTATTGATTTACCTGCATTTCAGTAGTTCGCACTTCCTTATGATCGCGGTAGAATAATAGTAGCGTGTTTGGAAGTATGAACCCTAGCTCCCCCCGTTAGGAGTGCGTGAAGGAGGCGGAGAAAGGGTGGAGGAGATACAGAAAGAAAGGAAACGGACTTATTTATAGTGGATAGGTTGGAATCGGATTGGCTGAGAAGATGATAGAAGATAATGATTGTAAATGCGGCGCTGGCTGTGTCTGATTAGTCGTACACGCTCCTCCCGGAATAAGTTTGACAACATCACTCATTGAACCGAATTGAGCTGATAATGGCTTTGCAACACCAGCACTGTAATTGAATTGAACGGAATAATAACACTGTTGTCTTTTGTTAGGTTAAATATCTTTATTGTGTGTTTGTTTCAGTTTTTCAACTTCAAATGTTTTGTTTACTTCATAAAAAAAAGCACTGTTAATGATGAATAATTCAAATTTGCACTTTTAAAAATGAGAAAAATATCAATTTGGCTTTATTTCACTCTATAATTACATGCAATGCCTTGTGGAAACAATTTACAGTTTTCACTTACAAACCAGTTAGCAGTTTTAGTCTTTTTCTGTACACCTGTTCCTTCTCTCTCAGGCTGTGAAGGCGAGTACAGAAGCCACCGAACTCCTGCAGAATGTCCGTCAGGCTAAAGAACGTCTTGAGCGAGATCTGGAGCGTCTGCAGACTAAAGAGGACTCCACTGACAGCCTGCGCAGACGCCTGCGAGAGACTGAGGTCATGCACTGCACTTATCAGAATCAATTACAGTGGCTTTCTTTACAAATATCATAATAAAGATTTGATCAGATTGGACACAACAAATAATCAGGAGACAATTCCTGTAACTCAAACAGTAGCTCCTGAAGTGATGTATATTATAATTAACCTATTGTAATCCACTTTTGCTGACATTTAGCCTTAAGCTCCTTTTAACTGGTTTATTATTGACGATAATTGTTCTGATGTGATTTTCCATTTCAACAACTGCAAAAAATCTGAATTTTTTGACTTTGTGTTGTTGTCTTGATTCTTGCACACGTATATAAATATTGTTTAATCAAGATGTATTTACTTAAAAAAATAAAAAAATAAAAAGGTTTTTAGACTTGTTGAAGAAAAATATCTTCCAAAAGGTAATAAAATTTTTCAAGTAAATATATATTGATTAAAGAATGTTCAGATATTTCTACTGGGAAACATTACACACATGCTAAAGAGATTAGATTAAAACTATAAGAAATTGAGAAAATGTGTATACATTTTTTTTTTTCGCTTTGGATTAATTGTATTTTTCTTACAATTGGCAGATATTTTTTCTTGTTTAAACCATAAACTCACTTAATTTTGAAAGACTTTTTTTTGCAAGGTATTTGAACAAGAAGAAATATGCAAAGGGGTATTAATAATATCCTTGTTTTTTCTTTCAGTCTACTTTTATTATGTTTCTTACCCCGTTGACATATTTTTTTCTTGTTTAAGTCCTAAACATCCTGAATTTTATACATATTTCAGATATTTTGCTTCCTATGTAAATATATCTTAATTTAATGTTCAGACATTTATATTTGGAAAACAGTGCTAAGTATGATAAGTAGTTTTTGTGGTATGTAGACCATGTCAGTTCCTCGTTTACAGTTTGGACGCAGCATAAACTTAATTTTAAAATCTGATTTATTGATATAAAAACTGTCCCAGGGGCTATTTCTACCTGAATTCAATTTATTGGTGAAATTCATTAAAACTGTGATGCTAAGTAATCAGTCCGTAGTAGTTTTGACAAATCAGTAAATTTGGATTTAATGTAAGTTGCCATAAGAACATGATTAAAATGAGTTTTTTTCTTTTATGGGGATGGAGCAGGATGGCAAGAAAACCCTGGAGAACCAGGTGAAGAGGCTGGAGATCGTAGAGCGGAGAGAAACTAAACTCAAAGAAGACATTCAGACCAAGTCGCAGCAGATCCAACAGATGGCCGATAAAATCATGGTAAGCCTGAGCGCTGAACTCCTGCTGATTTACACATTCTGTATCTTAAACACACACACAAACAAACAGGTAAACACTGGAGCTGTCGATGAAATGCGATTGCTGCGCTCCAGAAATGTCTTCTGGAGGTGTCACATGCACAGAGTAAAGCTACTTAAGAGGCGTAACGCCTTTTAGTCACGCGCGGTATACCTCCTCAAACCCTCACGCTTGCATTCAACACACATTTTCTGTTTTATTCCTCCTCCTTCGACCTGCTTAGCCTGGCAGTGTCAGAGCTTGGTTTCTTCAGCTCCCAGCATGCTCCCTGGCCCTGTCACGGCTCCAAAAGTGACAGATTGCAGTGGATCATCTCATCGTCTTTGGCCACAATCATGAGTGTCACAATGACGATGTGTTTTTAGCTGGATGATTTCTACCGTACATTATTGATTTTTATGAATTAGTCACGATTAACAAGTGCTTAAATATGAAATGGCACATTTC
>JAUCNO010001851.1:919353-978859 GCA_032353835.1 Enteromius viviparus | reverse complement strand
CCTTCGCTGGCTGTGCTGATTTAAATCTAGCGGGTCTCGTGTTGCAAGTTCAGTGACGCAGTAATGATGATTTTCTCTGGCTAATCAGCGACCAGCAGAGTTTACACGTCACGTTTTGGTAACGGTACAGCTTGCTTGGAACCTCGACTGAGGTGGTACTAAAAAAAGGACCAGGTACCAGGTACTGTTCTCAGTGGAAAACCCCCCCCCAAAAGTGAGCTGTACTGAACCGTACCGTACCGTACTATGCAGTGGAAAAGCGCCACAAGATATTTGGCCGGAGGTCAGATGAAACGACCACAAAGACGGTCATCGACCTCCACCCTAGGGTGTCCTGTTACCACCTGGTACTAATGGACACCCTTATGCTTAAACGTGGACAAACTGTGACTAGCACAGAAATCCAGAAACAGAAGACCACTCTGGTTCAGATCAGGGGGGCTGTTCCTCCCAATCACACCCCTCCAGGTGTTCTAGCATCGCCCACATAAGCGTTGAAGTCTAGTAAAAAGACGGCGTCACTGGGGTGAACTCCAACGCATGACTGATAAGCTGGGGGGGCTATGAGCAAGCCAACACCAGCCCGCCACCTCTGACCGCAAGTCACTGCAAAGTAGTGGAGAGTCCACCCCCTAT
This sequence comes from Enteromius viviparus, assembly GCA_032353835.1. NCBI lineage: Eukaryota > Metazoa > Chordata > Actinopteri > Cypriniformes > Cyprinidae > Enteromius > Enteromius viviparus. The sequence goes on along the minus strand of JAUCNO010001851.1, from coordinate 978,223 downwards.
CGAGGAGTTGGGTTCCAGAGCCCGAGCTGCGCATGGAGGTAAGCCCGTATATTTTTAGACGGTACCTCAACCTCCTGCACTAACTCAGGCTCTTTCCCCCCCAAGTGAGGTGACATTCCATGTTCCAAGAGTCAGATTCTGTATCCAAGGATTGGGTTGTTGAGGTCCCCGCCTTTGACCACCGCCCAACCCACAATGCACAGGCCCCTTATGGTCCCTCCTGCAGGTGTGGGGTCCACGGGAGGGCAGCCCCACATAACTCCTTTGGGGTGGGCCAAGACCCGGCCACCAGGCGTTCTGTTATAAATAAAATGCTATATAAAAAAACAGCAATATCCTAAATGTGATAGGCTGTCAAATGATTAATCGCCAACAAAAGTTTTTTTTTTTTTACACATATGTATACATTTTTCTTATTAAATGTTATTTTTAGATAATTATGTAATGCACGTAAACATTCTTAAAATACATGCTTTATTAGCAAAAACTACATATATAAGATGTATATACTAGTAGTAAACAAAAATATTGAATCTCTTTACTTGCAGTGAAACTGAAAAGTGAATGTGTAAAAAAAAAATTATATACCATACCCTTAAGTAAAAATGTTAGGTGACGGGTGCAGTTCACTTTGACATTAAAAAAAAATATCAGTTAAATGAGTCCAGCATTCACTTCAGTTTGGAATTCCACTTTGTTTATTCTTACAGAAAACTGCGACAGTGTATTTTCTGATGATTACCAATGTGCAAAATATAAACCCATGGAACTTACTCTTTCTGGAAAAAAAAAAATTCACATTCATGGATTGGCGTTAATGCATAAGCTGTCCCACCACCGACACTCAAAACACTCTAGAGAGAGGAGCAGATGTCTTCAGCTTTAGGAATTAACGCCCATCATAATGGCTCTGAACTCTCACGTCACCGGCGAGATCGATGACAAGGTTACAGGTCACAGCAAAAAAAATAAGCGGACATTATTTACTCACCCTCTTGCCATTTACAGGAGTTTTAAAGATTTACGACTCTCTTTATCATAGCAATCACATCCATAAAGCTCCAAAATAGACTTGCATGAAAAAAGAGCTGCATAAAGTCTCCAAAATCCTGATTTTAAAAGAAAAAAACAAAAGGGTGAGTAAATAGTAAATGTGTTATCAGGTGAACTCTTGATTGAGGGCATTGTCTGAATGAACCTCCAACAAGCAAATAAAACAGGAAATGAAACAAAAGGGACTTGATTGTGATTTGTGCGTGGTGTAAGGAAGGGGCTTCATCTTCAGTGCAAACGTAGCTCAAAACCATCAACACTGATTATCCTGTGGTCTAGCAATTGTCAGGATCCAACATACGATTCAAACGAATAAACCTGATAATAAATAAGTGTTGGGAGGGAAAAAACTAAACAAAAATGGCCCTACTGCAGCATATCACATATCCCTCTCCACATACAACATCTCTATTCGTCTGTTCAGCATCGCTGGGAGAAACATAAACACATTAAAAAGAAAACCCCTGGGCTACAACTGGGGAAAAAACAACAACACAACTTATATTTGGTGACTAATTTAGTGAGCCACTATTTAAGAATTCTATACAATTTCTCATCTTAAATGCTATAATGTCTCATTCTTATATCGTTCTAATATATTATCTCATTTGTCTCGCATTTATGTTACAAAAAAAAACGCACTATGTGAGAACATCGGCCAACGTCCTCACAGCAGATCAGAAAAACAAGAGCGCCATCTAGCGGCCAGTCACTACAGTCAACATTAGCCAGAGGGAGAATGCTTTCAATCTGAGAAAGAAACTAAGGAGAGTCTGTAATTAACAGGGAAACTGGATGCGTTCCAGAGTCTGAATCACCTCGAAAAGAAATGAAAAGCCTGCAAAAGAGATGATGAGAACTCAAAAACAAAGCTAGGATCTTGCGGTCTTGTCCCAGCAGCACCTTTCTCAGGAAAGCCACTGATAATCTATCTTTGTGAGATGACGAGAGAAGAAATCCTACTTTCGCAAGCCGTCCGTTGGAGAAAAGCTTCCCTCTATGCAGCAGGTACAGGACAAGTTTCATCGCATACAAAGACGAGCTCTCAATCGCACCCTGTTGCTTCTGAAAGTGCTAAGCCTCCTCTCCTCCTCGTTCCATATATACATGATTCCCTTATGGGAGGGAAAGACACACAGTCTCTGGAGCGCCTGATCAGCGGTGCGTCTGGGATCAGTTGGAGCTGGCAGTGATGGGTTTTTCCAGCTCGATGTTCAGGGGCGGCGCGAGGGGCTCCAGGCTGCTAAAACACGACTTACACACGCGACTGGGCTCAAACAACTGCTGGCTTGGCACCGGGATCTTCTGATCGCAACAGCTGGCACAGAACACGTTCCCACAATTCCTGCAGAGGTCAGGAGGAGAAGGAAGTAAAAAGAAAGAATGGAATTAGCGTCTTTATAAATAACTCTTGAAAAGCATAGAATACATAAAAAAACATGGAATAGAACCAAATGGACTTTATTGCAAAATTGCGGAAAAAAAAAAGAAGAAATGATTCTATTTTAAAAAAATGATATGCATTGAAACTGAAAAACAATCATTTATATTACTATATTTTTCATAAGGAGATAATAATAACTGTTGAATTCAGTGAACCTGAACGCCTAGAAACTGAATTATATAAAAAGTATTATATAATTATTTAATTTATTATTGAATAATAACAACATTTTTTTTTAAATATATCTCATAATAAATGATTTAATTGCATTCAATTTACATTACATTTTGAGATAAAAACTATTATTATTTAATTTTTTTAATAATGAAAATACAAGAGACAAATTCATTAAAACACTAAGTTTTACATTTACACGAGTACATTTTAAAATTAACAAAATCTTAATATTAGTATTTTTTTATAATGATGAATCTTAATGCATATTAAAACCATAATAATTGAACCACATTAAAAAAGAAACAATAATTATTTATATATTAAACATTTCTTATACTTTAATTTCAATCAGAAAACATTCTCTGTCTTACGGTTATTATTAATATTACTTAGAATCATCATATTTAAAGTGCCCCTATTATGCCTTTTTAAATATGATCTTTCATGCAGCGTGTCATGTAGCTGTATGTGAACAAACTATCTACAGAGTTGTGACGCTGACAGTGCACGATAAATTAAGTTATTGTCTTATATATATATATAAACAAAAGTCAGCTCACATTCGCCTTAACGAGTCGATTTAACGAGCTCTGTTACGGATCCACGTCATAAAGTAACATATTTGCATAATGTCCGCCCACGTTCTACATCCTGAACAACCTGCCCCGCCCACAAACAGTACAATCTCCACGTGGATTATTACATCATATAAAGACGCTGTGTCCTGTGAGAGTTAATTTGTTTTATATGCCCTTCTGAAAGATGAATCTACAAATAATGAGTGATTACCATTCATTTTGTCAACACCAGCTCAGCAGTACAGTCTTTTGTTGTGTTTGCCTCATTTTACTGCTTTTCTAATCTTGGAGTACGCGATATTTACCAAACGCTTGGTCTTAAAAGATGGATCAGTGCAGTTTACGTGGACCTGCTTGCTCCTCTGAACTTCTACATGCAAGTAAGAATAATAATTGATGATTTGATGATGAAGCTCAACGTAGAGGTGTGTCCAATTCACTTACAAAAGCAAATTGCGAGCACTTTCCACGGTAGTCCTTGCTAACTACAGTAGTTGACATATTCTCTCTGAAAGCACCTCTAGTGATGTCAGAAAGCATAGTTTTGGTACAAGCTCTGTGGAGCGCTGTAGCGGTCGACCAATCATACAGGACTGCTCCATCTGACCAATCACTGCAGTGAGGGGGAGGGGTTTAGACAGACTGAGTCTTCGAACTGCTTCACACGAGTCGTTTACGAATCATTTAGAAATGGAGTAAAATTAAATTATTTTTGGAGAAGTGTTTTTTGACCTTGCATACATGTAAACCTGTTTTAAGAGCCACCTTTCAAAAGGCATAATAGGGGCACTTTAACATGTGACATTACTAAGAAAGATACTCAAATAAAATTGATCGCTATTATTTTATTCTGTGAACAACTCTAATTTACACACATTGTACAAAACATATTAAAAGAGCTCAAGTTCTTCATGTTCTGAACAGGAACAGTGTTAAAGTGTTATGTATGGGCTTCTTCAGGTCTGGACAAAACACAGCCCATGCACATTTACTGTAATCACAAACGAGTGAGAGGAGGTGCGCTGTGTGTTATACAGGACACACAAACATGCAGCCCTTCATACATTACTGTCACACACTACACACACATGCAGAGAGAAAGAGACCCCCCTCTACAGAAATCAAACACGAACCTCCATTTTACTGAAAACTCCATTTCTGTCTTTGATGAAGCTCAGATATACTGTGTGTATTCACAGATCAGAAACATGAACATATGACCCTCGTTTACATACCAAACCTGCTCAGTCTGAACTCATTTCACATGTGAGGAGATTAACCCATCAGAACACAAGTCTTTCACATATTGCAAAATAGTCTTAAAGGTCTAAAAGTTCAGAAAGAATGTGGAAAAGGGTTATGAAAAGCTGAATTATGAGACTTTGTGTGTTCATATTTGACAGCATTTGTACCTTATGTCCTAATAAAGATCCGATTTTGAAAGTTTGGGGTGGTAAGTTTTTATGCTCACCAAGGCTGCATTTATATGACTGAAAATGCACTATGAAATATTATTACAATTAAGTATTGTATCTATTATTTTATATATTTTAAAATGTCATTTATTCTTGTGATTAAAGCTGAATTTTTAGCGTCAGTTCGCCAGTGTCACATGACCCTACAGAAATGATCTGCTGTTTGAAAAAATATTCCTGCTCTAAACGATAACAGAGAAATCCAGTGAAGTGATGGAGGAGAAGAGAGGAGGGTTAGGTCACTCTGAAGCGATGCAGGGTTAACAGGACGTACAAGAGCCTGAGAATGACACAGAGAGGGCAATTCTCACCAAACCTCTTCCAAACGCTCCTTGCCTCTGTGGTACAGGAGGAAAAATCAACTTTAAAACCTAGTGAGATTTCTAACTAGACAGCATTAGAGGCCAAATTCTGAGGAAGCTCAGAAAATAATAAAAAGGCCGCAAATAAAAGTTCATATTCTCTACTGAAAATAATGCATACAAGTAGTTGCATCTACGGCAGTTGAGTTTTAATTACTTGTGTGCATTTATGTTTATGTTAGCAGTATTGCACTTCAGTATTTGTGTGGTGTTGATGAAGTTGCTGACTAGGTGAGCGTTCCAAAGCAGTCACTTGAAAGCTTCCATCTCAGCCAGGATGCTGTCTATGTAGACATTAACTCACTGCTGCTAAACACTGAAACTGTGCACAACTTTCATCTCCACATCAGTGGTGTGTGTGAGTCCTACATGTTGACTCTAGCTGTTTACTCACTGGGCAGTGTGCACTAGTCCTCACAGTTTAACCTGCTGTGTTTACAACTGCTGCTGTAACGAGTCAAGAGCCAACCATTAAACTCTTCTCCAAATGTTTGTGTTTACTGACTGACCGGAGGCAGAAGAATTTTAGAGAGGAAAAAAGGGAGGTTTTCCAGAGATGTCAAAAAATGAGTCAACACCAATGCATCTGACCTGAAAAAAGGTACATTGAGAAAAAACTAAAAGAGACAGAGAAGACTGAGAAGGTGTTCGGTGATGCTGCCGTACCTGCAGTGGTGTTTTCTAGTGACCAGCCAGAATCCTCTCTCACAGCCGTAGCACTGAGCGGCCAGATGATCAGGGTACCACCGGGTCACCTGCAACAATAAACACAGGCTCTAGATGAAACAATAAAATACATCAGAAAGACAAGATAAGATGACATTCATAAAGCACTGAACTTAAAGTCGGTGTAAGGTCAATATTAAAAGTGTGTTCACAACACAGAAAAATGTGCTATTAACCACCCAGCCAAATTTGAACTACACAAAGTTAATAAAATAAGGTAACAAAATCCTGAAAAATAAGCCGCTCACTCACAGCACTGAAACCACGTCCACTCACAACAAAACTGTCTTCCTCAAGCAGCTTGATTTAAATAATGAGACCAAGCTCAGTAATTTTGTAAATTATAGCAACCGCTTAACCCAATTAACCCTGGTCATGAAAATGGTGAATAACTGTTTAACTGTATAACTCCACCATTAAGTATTATTTAGTTTTGTAACATGTTTCAGCAATGCATTTCTAACATAATGCGTTTACAAACAATTCCCAAAACTCACTTTATACAGTCTTTAAAGCATTGTGATGATATTGAGTGAAGCAATTACATTTTGATAAAATGTTAAAACTATATCGCTATGTAAACCTCTATTTCTTTAGATTAGCATGCACTTAGGAATCACTCCCAATAAGAGCAGCAGAGATTTATAATGAGTAAACATGGTCAAATTTAATGTCATGTTATCTTTAAAATCAGAGTATCTCGCTACAATTCCCAAACAATCACATAAACTGTGCTAGATTTGTTTTTTGAAAGAAAAAAAGAAATGAAAACTACTCAGTAAGAATGTGTTAAATAGATCAAAAGTGACAGTGCTTTTAAACTTTCAATTCAAAATTACATTCTGTCATAATATTAGCATGTACCTCAGTGTCCTGCTTGTCCACCTGCTCCCAGCTGGCCTCAGAGAAGAGTTCAGTGCTGCAGCGGGACAGACAATTGGGCTCCAGGTTGAAATCAGAGTCTGTGATTGAGGTCTGACAAAAAAAGATCTCTTAAGATAAAGCATCAAACATTCCTAAAACATCTGCATGTACGTATATAATGTAGAGCTGCGTGATATATATATGGATATATGTGTGCATAGGAGACAAAGCAACAGCAAGTGTGTACTGCTCACCACTTCATCACTCATGTCTCCGTTGAGTCGCAGCATCCCGGCGGCCTGGTGGCTCTCCAGACGGCTCCAGAGCTCCTGTACCTGCCTCTTCAGAGCTTCCACCTCCAGCTGGTGACCGGCCTCGATCTGCCGCAGGCGCTGCTGCACGGCGTCTGTATGCAGGGTCAAGCCGTCATCGTCCAGATGGCTCCGGACCGAAGGGGCCTCCGGGGGGCTGAAGCTCGGCCGGCCCAGAAACCCCAAGTGCAGGCAGCGATGGTGGGAGCAGGCGCCCCGTGCGTGGAGGTTCAGTGAGCCACAGCTGGCAAGCGACACCTGCCGGCTGAGCGTGGCCCGTTCCCCGTTTGTGCGCGCCGCCCATTGAGGCATGGAGGGCTCGGGGTCGGAAGAGTCTCCGTTGCACACCGGGTGGAGGAGGTCAGTGGAGGGAGAAAAGGCACTGAGAGACGGCCGTTTGAGGATGTTGTTTAAAGTCCTGGGGTCGGTTGAGGCTCGGAGACCCTGTTTGAGGCACGATGATTCAGCGAGGGTTTTAAGAGGAGGTGGAATAGTTAAAGGACCCAGGCTCTCAGGCCGAACGCCCAAGTCCTCCGTAAGCGTCTCTGTGGAGCTCTCCAAAAGAGAAAGACGTTTCTCCAGCTCAATGGTTTCTCGCCCATGGCCGTTACTCACAGTCCTAAGGCCATTGGGAGGGAAATTATTTGCGTTACGAGAAGGTGAGTGTTGTTGTATCGTGCATTTCTCCAATACTTCTAAGTCTTGGCTTCCCTGGCTGAGAGCAGAAGAAGCTTCAGAACTACCGTCTTCTGAAAAATGTCCATTGACATTAGCATCTCCGGGGCTGTTAGCTTCGCTCTCCTGAGCATTATCAGTTAGCTGTGCCTCAACACTAGCTTCTTCTGAAGGTGCAACATCATCACTCTGTCCGTTCAGAGTGGAGGGAGTGTTAGTGAGGTCTGCCTTCGTGTCTCTGTGGCTATCTGGTGGCGATTCATCTTTTGTAGCTTCCTGGAGGATGTTCTCCATTTGGCCCACAGCCACACCAACTGTCAGCTCTGCTTCGTCGACGCCTTCCATCATTGGCAACCTGACATCCCCGAGCCCCTCCCCATTCTCTGTGCCCCCATTAGGCAATGTTCCCATAAGCCTCACCACTGTTTCTCCATTGACCATCTCATCTGAGTCTGGAGATGCAGCACCATCAGCTCCTGTCCCGATGTTGAGCTCCAGAGACCTGCGATGGTCCTGCCATTTCTCATTTAAACTGGGGTCGCTGGAACGTCGATTGGAGGTCAACGGGTTTCCGACTTCACAAGCGCTGGGCAGGTTATCAAACGAGCGTGTTTTAGGACGCCTGTGGGTACAATACAAGATGGAACCAAGCTCATGACTTAATTTCTAATTACTAAATGACGTCAATATGAATCTCTATATAAATTTCACTTTACTTCTGTAAAGGCTGGAATATACTATACAGCTATTAAAATGTATACACTACCAGACTTTCAGGTTGTTCTGAGCAACTCTTTGCAAAACCAGACTTAAAGTGAATTATTTCAGTATAAAACACACAAAGACAGCTATTTTTCCATTAACCAATTACCTGCCGAGGGGCTGGTCCTCAGGGTTGGCACCAGGTGCAGGGTAAGGGGCACAGGAGTCATCTGAAGGGGTTGTGGGTGAAGAACTGGGTAGGTAAACTGCTGTCCATAACATGAGATTGCGAACGTGACACACAGGATGAAGTACCTGGTACAGACAGCAGAGATAGAATATAATCCTTAATTAGATGATTGATATTGCTTAAAAAGCACAAAAAATAAATGCAATTATTCATACAAGTTAATAAATAAATAATACATGTACCTAAAATATTAAAGCAACTTATAAAATGTCTAAAGATAATTTAACTAATAAAAGTAAAATAAAATAAACTGAAATAAATATTAGAAAGTAAAAAAAATAATTAAAACCAACAAAAACATACACACTAAAATGAAAATGAAAATAGAAAAACAAAAACCAAGTTTGAACGCGCCAAAACAGACAGGAAATGAAAGGACAGGGCAGCTCCGGGTCTCTTGAGTATTAGAGAGAAATGCAAGCGAGAGTTGTGAAGCCAGTAAACGCCCCTCTTCATGTTTACTCGCTACACAAGGGTCAAATAAAACTATTACCAAACAGAGGTATGAATTATGACGCAAAGGCAACTGGGGGCTGTTAGGAAATGGGAAAAAACATTGCAATGAATAGAATCAGTGCTGTACAAGCATGACTAGCGATGGACTGGAAAACGTGCCATGCCAAGTAACTGTAATCAATTCTTTATATTTAAAATATATTTATACTTCATTGTATAATATAAATCTTTATTTATCCTTTCTGATTATATTATACACTTTATATATTATAAATAAAAAACAAACAAACAAATCAATACTTTTATTTAGCAAAAGGGCATTACAAATTAGAAATAGTAGAATGATTTCAGAAGGATCATGTGACAATGAAGACTGTGGTGCACATGCATTTTTGAAAACGTCATGATAAATGAGTAACTATGTAGTCATTAAAATCTATTCTATCTGCTCTTTGGACACTGGCATCAGCTACTGAAAGTTGTAACCTCATATAACCTCTTGTAAGTAAATGATTGTAAGAGAGTAAGGAGTAAAAGAAAGACAGAGGGGAGTTGACGTACGGTCTCTGAATGAGAGGAGTACAGCATGTTTCTGAAGGAGCGGTTGGCAGCTCTGAGGAGAGACCAAACGGAGCAGGTTCTTTCCTGGATGTGCCTGTCCTCTCTCTCCTTCCCGCTGTTACACAGGAACGTCCCGAAGAGACACGAGTACGTGTGCTGCACCAGCTTCACCTGAACACACAGAAGCAAAGCATCTCAGAGCTAACAACACTGCAAAAAAAATGCTTTTCTTACTTAGGTTTTGTCATTTCCAGCCAAAATATCTAGAAATTCTTAGTCAATAAGGATTTTCTAGACCAGTACAAATTATTCTCTTGTTAATTAAGTGAATTTTTCCTTAGAACAAGCAAAATAATCTTGGTAAAATTTTACAATAAGATTCATTAGTTTCCTACATTAGTTACATGAACAATAATTAAATAATCTTCATTTATGTTCATTTTAGCATTTATTAAAAAAGCAGGTTTTGTTTATTAACATTAGTTAATGCACTGTGAACTAACATGAACTAACAATGAACAACTGTATTTTTATTAACTAAGATTAATAAATAAGATAATAAATGCACTGTTCATTAATGTTAGTTAATATATTAACTATTATTACCAAATTACACCTTATCGTAAAGTATAATGTATAAAGTGTAATGTATAATCTTGATAACACTTTACAATAAGGTGTCATTTGTTAACATTAGTTGCTGTATTAACTAAGATGAACAAACAATACATTTATTACAGAATTTATTAATCTTAAAATACAATTATTCATAGTTAATTCATGTTAGCTCACAGTGCATTAAGTGACGTTAACAAACACAACTTGCTGTAGAAGTATTGTTCAGTCTTAGTCCATGTTAACTAATGTTGTTAACCTATTTGTAAAGTGTTACCATAATCCTTTTTCACCCCGTTGGCAGATTCTTCCGCTTATTTCAAGCAAATACTCACTTAAGTTTGAATTGGAATTTCTAGACATTTTGGCTGGAAACATAAGAAAACAATCGAGGAAGGACAAGTATAAGGAACATGTTTTATAGTTATAAAAGACATAGGTTCATGGCAACTTTGACCCACCAGAAAGGCTTCGTTGAACTCAAAGGAACATGGGAATTGTCTCTGGAGCTGGTGCACACAGTCTAACCACTGCAGGAAGACAGGACATCTCTCGTTCAAGTCCTCCGCGTTCTCTCCGTGTCCACAGCGGTCTGCAAACTTATGACCGAAGTCCAACCATTCGGTCTCAACCAGCACCTGAAAACCCTGCCAGTAGAATTTTTTTTCTGTTTATGAATATCAAAAATACAGTGTCTGATCCATCACTTGACAACTGAGTTCAAGCTCAAAAATCACATTCATGACGGATACCAGCCGTGGTTTTTCTGTCCAGTTGTCATTAGTTTGTTTTAAAAGAAAGTCTCTAAGCATCATGCGCAATAAAAAAATAAATAAAATATTTTTAGCATTATTTATGCATAATATAATTTTTAGTAATTCTGTTTGTAAACAGTAATATTATTATTTAGGTTTAATTCATTTTTTTATATTTATATGCATTTCTTTTATTTTGAAAAAGGTGTAATAGTTCTAATTGTAGTTGTAGTTAACTTTATCTTAAAGGGATAGTTCACGTAAAATTTGTAATTTCGACTCATTTGCAACAAGAAACTAATATAAATACCGTTCAGTTCCTTGCACAAACCGACTGATTCATGTCTTAGCACATTAATGTATTAATGTAATGAGCCCCAGGGTATAATTTGGATTTGTCTGTTTTTTTTCTCTCAAAGATTGTGTGCCCATTGACTTGCAATGGTTTGAGTTAAAAATCTTTGTTGTTTGTGTTCACCTGAAGAAACAAAGTCACCCACATCTTGGATGCCTTGAAGGTAAGCAGATGAACATTAACTTTCATTTTAGGGAGAACTATACCTTTAAATAGTTTAAATGAATCAGATCTGTAAAGATTCAAGATTATAGAAAAAAAATTCAATGTTTATTTTTGATTAAAAAAATACATATATTCAGAACTAAATCTAGGATGAATAAAAAAAATCAAAGTGTCACCAAGATTGTTACCAAGATTATTTTTTTCATAAAAAAAATCCTTTCACATGAGTCTGAATTTAAAACCTGCCTCAAATAAATTGCACATATATTGTACTCTAGCACACAGGGCATACAGGACAGTCTTCTAAACAATGAAGAGAACTGTTTGGATGATATTAAACATACTTTAATAACTATTCTTTTGGCTCAGACCCAATTCCCTTTTGATGTAAGAGTTTGGATGGAGTGAAAGCTGTAATCTCACCCCACACTGAGTCTGTACTGTATTGCTGCCTAGATCCAGCTGCTGCTAGGAAATATCAAGACTATAAAAAGTCACCCAAATAATACACTACACTCTGAGACAAAAAGGTAGAAAAGCGGTCACTGGGGTGGGACCCTTTTAAAAGTGACATCCTTCATATTTTCCACTTTAAGGGTGCATATAAGGGTTGTGCATGAAAAGTAAAGTTTACTGCAGCAAAAAAGTGACTGTCTATTGCTCAATCAATGTTAATCAAAGTGTGTTGTGCTCCAAGGGCTGGCAGCTTTACAAATATTTTTATATTTCCTCTAAGCCTTTGTCTCTGTAAACATGTCCTTGTGAGCATTACAACCACAGGATTTTAAATAAGCCCTTGTGGATTTTTCCAGCATGTGATATAGCTTATGAATTCCTCTTATAATAATTTGGAGGAAGTTTACTGGTCTTCCCCCATTCGTCTATTATGTCACTGCTCACCTCAATGGTGCGGTAGTATGGGTCCAGCAGGAGTTTGGCCAGCGCCACTATCTGAGGGGTGCGATCCCAGCCGTCTGAGCAGTGCACCAGCACGGGCCTGTGGTCCCGGTCCACGGCATTCACCACGAGGAGAGACGCCTTCAGCAGGAGGGACAGATGCTGCAGCCACTTAGTGCTCTCCAGAGCAGACAGCCAGCTACAGACACAACACACCCACCATTACACACTTACATCTGATGCATGCTCCAGTGAATATGGTTATAACATATAAGGTTTGTTAAGTAAAAATAATCCTTAGAATGAAAAAATAAATAAAAAAGTTTCCTTTTTTTAACTCCCAATATACAATTAAATATGGTCGACAAAACTTGCATAGCAAGCTGCTGAATAAATATAAATATATATGAAGAGTTCATTTGCAAAAACAGATTCCATTTTTAACCATTTTCAAAAATCTTATTTTGGTTATTTTGATGTTATTTGATATTTTTATTTTTTGAAGTAAAAATTTCAAAAAACTTTGTTGAAACGTTTGCCAAAAAAAAACAGCTCTTTATATATACACATACAGTGTGTGTGTGTGTGTATATATATATGTAAAAATCTAAAAATAAATACATAAAATTGTGTTAATATGCAGTAAATCTGCATATTATAATTATTTCTGAAGAGTCGTTTAGCACTGAAGACTGAAAAAAAAATCAGCATTGCATCACAGAAATAAATTATATTTTAAACACATATTCCATTTGAAAGCAAATATTTTAAATTATGAAAATATTTAAAAATAACATTTTGATCAAATAAACAGATCTTCTTTGGAGAATTTATGTTTTACAAAAACATTAAAAATAAAGCTTTTGAATGATTCAGCGAGTAATTCTGCAGATTAGTTATAATAAATATCCTATAGTATCTCTGCATACCGGAAAAAACACATGCTAGCCTATTTTTAATTATGTCTAATGTAAGTGAAACAAAAACAGCTTTATGCACATCATGGAAAACTGTGAGGAAGACTAAAGTAAGCGGTTTGACATGTGTAGTTAATACTCATTATAAAAGTTTTCCAACATGGTCAAATGCAGCCAAAGCAAACTAATATCAGCCAAGAAAAGGTGCACGGTGCAGGTAACCAGAGGAGACAATGAATCAGGACTGTGCTTCAAAATTCACCTTTGTATGAATTAGACTGCCTCATGTAGTGAGACATTTACAATCAGAATAATCAAACGACAGAATTAAACTGATTTCCTCCTGAACTATTCATGTCTGTTGCCTAGAAACGCAGCTCTTGGCCACTTTTTCATGCTGACTAAAAAGAGAACGAGAGAGTTAAAGAAACTGGAAGGCTTGCTGTTGACCTTACACCAAATACATGAGTGGAAAACAACACGGATGGAAAAGGAAGCAAATACAAGCCAGTGCTGGAAATCACAGGATGATGCCAGGAAAAGAACAATAGACGGGAAAAATTAAAAAAGCAACCTCATCAAGAAGCTAAAGCAATTGCTTGTAAGAGTTTGAGATGATACAAGTAATGAATGCAGTTCATTCACAAATGTAGAGCAGGAACTGATTAAAATAAAGTTTTTGATCAACAGACAACAATAACTGTCTAATTTCAGTCTGGGTTACTGCCTTGAAGTCAATCTTTGATCCAAACAAATCTACTTAAAATTTGATTTAAATGAATTATTAGTCGTGCATTCAGGCTTTAATTTCAGCTTTCAATTAAATTATTGAAAACAACTGTTAATTGTTTAAGTAAACAAAACAGCACTGACACTGGATACATTATTAGCTAGTCATTTAAGGGCTGAGTTGCAGATTTATGATGCCACAGATATTAAGAAAACTCATGTCAGAAAGCATCAGAGCTCATAGTACACTGAAAATCATTAGTAAAAGATTTACTTTGAAACGATTTTAATTTAGTTTATTGCTAGTAAATTTCACATAGCAAGTGAATTGAACAATACTATTTTGATGGGCGAAATTTCGGTGCATCCCTAATTAAATCAAGAAGACTTACTTTGCTGGATCAGGCATTTGTGTGCAGAGGAAACGCAGAGACTGGAAACTCTTGCGGATGGAATGGATGTTGGCCATACCCATAAACACCACCTCACAGTTAGGATAGTACTCTATGAGGGGAAACAACATTATTAAGTGGGCGTCTTAATTTATTGTGATTGCTGAATGAGCATCCATTAGAGAGTACCTGGGCATTCACACCCTCCTCCTTTGGCTCTGTTGGCTACGGCAGCGGCGTATGACCTGGCGTCCAGTATCAAAAGCTTTCGAGGTTGGATGGCCAGTGTCTCCACCTCTGAGCTGTTAGTCATAGACGAGTCTACAGAAAAAGACATAGCTCAAGTCATATATAGTATGTAAATGGTAGAGCAGAGAGACCTAAATTAAGAATCCAGTCAACATTTTGAATGGTCGAGTGGTACTGACCGAAGTCCACATCTGAGAGATCAGCTCCGTTAGTGTACTCGCGGGAGAAAGAGCCGTTTGAGACCCCTTTACAAGAGTTGCTGTCCACTGCACAGGCTCTGGCGATGGACTGCACCAGGTGCTCATCATCTGCGTTCCTCCAGCCCCACCAGCTGACCTCAGGCTGACCACAGCGAGCGATCACTGCCCCTGTGCTCTGGTGTCTGGGAAAGAGCAGGTAAAGATATCCACTATTAATCTGGTGTTTCTGGGCAGCTGTGTTATAAAACTAAAACTAGTCAAATTGTTTTCATTAATTGAAATAAAGATTAAAAGAAACATGAATATAGAAATATAATTCAAATAAAACAATACATTATTTGAAATAAAGCTTAAAATAAATAGAAAAGTTTTAATAGAAATAAAATGTAAAAAACATTATTACATTATTAAAACAACAACAACAGAAAAGACAGAGACAGTGTTAATTTGTGCTTATGTAATGAGCAATAAGAAGAAAATAACATAAAAATGACAATAATATTAATTGATTAATTAAGGAGCAGTTGTGATTAACAGAAAAAAAGATAGATAGAACGTAGTGCTGTCAAACGATTAATCATTGCATTCAAAATAAAAGTTGATATTTACTTATGTATATTTATTATGTATATATAAACACACACATATACAGTATATATTTTGAAACTATTTACATTCATAGAATTTATATTATATATAAATATATTTAATATATAAACATAAGATAGATAGATAGATATATATATATATATATATGCGTGGATGTGTATTTATATATACATAATAGTACACATACTAAACAAACTACTTTGGATGCATTTAATCATGATTAATCGTTAACAACACTAAACAATAAATAGTTAACTAGGTAGACAGATAGATAGACAGGAAATTATTCAAATGTGTTCATTATTTATTTGAGATAAATAACAGATAAATATAGAAATAGAAACAAAATAGAAACAAACATTTTGTTGGTAAGTGAAAAAAAACAAAAAAAAAATTTAAATGGACAAAACGCATATTGAATGGATAAAAAGTTGCCTACAGAGGTTTTGGATTCTCCATGTGTTTAATGAACAGATTTAGCTGACTGACCTGTAAACCACAGCCGGAATCCTCTTCCAGGAGCGGAAGGCCGCCACATTCTCCAGCTCCTTATCAGTAATCCAGGCTGGCACCAGCAGCAGCTGAGGGTAGCTGGAGCACAACCTGTGTCAGGGGGCAAGCAGAGGGCAGCGTGATCGGACTGACCGATGCCTGTCTGAAGTCATCTAATCCTGAACAGACCCGCCGAGCGCAGCAGGACAGGACTGAGTGTCCAGAGCAGTTTATGTGTGCTTGTGTTTGAGAGAGAAACACTTACTTGTATTTGTTGTTGATCTCAGAAACTCTCCAGGCGTTCTGAGTGTCGAAGCCCATCCGCTCCACCTCATTATGGAAATGTGACATCACGTGATCACCTGAAAGATGAGGCGAGTGAGAGAGGAATCCTGAAGGTAAAGAGGAAGAGGATTTCCAAAGACGAACTAGTAGAGCAAATTGTGTGAGGCTCTTTGTAAAAACATACAAAAGTATCTTTTGTGTGTGGCCTCTTTAGGTGGTAAAGCTGTCTGGCTATGCAAGACTAGCAGGAAATACAGAGATAAAACTCTTTGTGAGACAGCTGATTTCAGCCTCGAGCATGCAAGCAAGGTATGAGAGGGTCAGACAGTACCTGGCCTACACAAATCCCCATGCTGCTCCTTCTCCACGCACCACGCGTGAAAGGCGAAGGAAAAGAGCTCCTCTATCTGAGACGGGGGACGGACCACTGCGTTCAGCCTCTTCAGCCACTCCTGACACTGCTCAAACGTGGAAAACTGACACCTGTCAAAACACACATCAGATCCACTGCATCAGAAAGACACACTGACACAGAACAAAGAACACATCAATTACAGACAGAGTTGGGTTGACCTACATTATTGTATAAAATTATTATACAAATGTGTTTCGATTAAGTCACAATAGTCAGTCTGCTTAAAAACATCATGCATTTGTGAAGCAGAGTCACCTGCGATATTTGCCTGGTGGTTTTCCATCTTAGAATTTTCATTTGCATTGAAAACATGTTGTTTAGAGTTTAATGATCTCCACTGTGATATTCAAATAAAGTGTAATAAAGTTAGTCTGTTTACTTTCACACAGACATTTCATACAACGTCTCTTGATTTGTGCTTGTGTGAATAAGTGCAATAACTCTAATGAAACAAAATAAAATTAGGGCTGCAGGATTATGATAAAAATCACAATTCTTTTGAAAATTTTATTGTGATTATTACGAACGATTATCACAAAATTACGTTTATATCATTGTTTGAAGCAACTGCATGCCTTTTTTTTATATGAACATGAAACAAGCTGGAAACACTGTGACTGAAAAACATTTATTGCTTTTCTATAGTATTAAGCCTCAAATGTGAATTATACATTGAACTGGTTTATTCTTTAAATAAAATACAAAGCTAAATTTTAAATTAGTTAGGGATG
This sequence comes from Enteromius viviparus, assembly GCA_032353835.1. NCBI lineage: Eukaryota > Metazoa > Chordata > Actinopteri > Cypriniformes > Cyprinidae > Enteromius > Enteromius viviparus. The sequence goes on along the minus strand of JAUCNO010001851.1, from coordinate 960,783 downwards.
TCCAGATCCGATCACATGATCAGAAATTGTGCCCGATCAAGTGGTTTCAGACTCGATCGGAATCTGACGTTATCTCCCGATCAGGACTCGTGTGTATATATATATATATATTCTCATTATTTTTAGTTATGCGGAGGCACAGAATTAGACCTCTTGACTCAACACTGAAACAGCAACACGTGTTGCATGACATCACTTTGTTGCAGAGACGCTATTGGTTAAATGCCGCCAAAGCAGAACACGGTAGCAGCTTGAAGCGTAAAGCGTACGCTGCAGGAGAGTTTGAAGAGGAGAGACAGCACAAATCAGACTTATTTTTATATTTACTGTTGCACTCAAGTCCAAAAGTGAAGAATTTATGTTATTTATACTTAATTGTTCAAGCTACCTCACAGAAGTGATCTGTTTACGTTAAAAGAAGGTGAATTAAATAAAAAGTAATGAACATCCTGTATCTGTATCTTCACTCTTCTTTATTCTTTCTTTATGTAATATAGAAGTATCGGATCAGGTTTCGCTATCGGTAGATACTCAAAATCAAATGACTCGGAGGCAAAAAAACCTGATGGGGACATCCCTAGTATTAGTATTATGTTACACTAAAACTAAGTAAAACAATGGAAAACCCTTAAGATAGGGGAAAATGCATATTAAGCTCCTTGAATGGACTTAATTGTAATTGCGATTACAAAACCAACCAATAATATGACAATAATCAGTATTAATGATGGTGATTACTTATATTTTCTTCTAATAAAATGTAGTATTTATCCATTATTGTCCAGCCATACACAGAAAAAGAAATGTTAGACAGACACTCACCTGATGACTTTGCAGTCTTTGCAGGTGATGTGCATTTGGAACATGTCCCGACATTCTACACTTTCTATCAGCTGCAGAGGAACCTGAGAGAGAAAAGACATTCAGGAATTATTTGGGATTTTTGGCACTGTTAGTCTCAGCACACCAAACGGAGCATCTAAACTGGAAGTCAACATTAACCCAACCGATGCCAGTGATTAAATCCACCTGCTGAATCAATCACACTCAAAGTTTAGACATGGTTAGTGATTAGCGTCCGCAGATTATTTCAGACAAAGTCATTCTTTGTTCTGCAGCTCAAGTGGCATGCCGATCAACTTCAATCAAGTGTGTGTGTGTTCAAGTGTGCGGACAGCACTGCAACTGTGCGCCTGAAATGCAGTTCCTCTTCAAGCTCCGGAACTTGCGCGTGATCGCACACTGACCACATGCAGGACACATCTGACCATGGCTCTCAACTCACAACATCATGCAGACAGACAGACCGTTCTGTGGTTACTTACTGACACCTCGCACGAACAGTTCTGTTCACAGAGAAAGAGAGGGAAGACAGAATCACGAGGTGGACGTGTACACTGTGGCTTTTGGCTCCTCTGTGATACGCACATTCCTGGGCTGCGGTTTAATTCCACCACACTAATCTGACCACACTCAAACATTCCTGGGGTGCTCGCTGAAGGGTCAGAGAACACTAAATCACATTCGTGAAATAATAATTGATACGTATTAGAGATAGACACTTTATTATTTTTTCTCCAAAAAATTGGCATCCTTAAAATTAACCCTTTTAGAGCACCATGAATACAGGGATCAGAGACTAGGGCTGGGCAGTATATATCATTCCATATATTCATGTGCATCTCATCAGTAAAGCCGGTTCTTTTAAAATGAACAGCAGTTGATACACAGAGCCACAGATCACTGACAAGCTACGCAACCTTGCATGCAAAATCGGAAATGAAACGCTTCCGAGTCTGAAGACGATATTGCGTAGCTCGTCAGTGATCTACGGCTCTGTGTATCAACTGCTGTTCACTTGAAAAAAACAGCTGATTGAGATTTACAGCTAATCAAAGAACCAGCTTTACTGATGAAAGTCGCATGAATAAATTGATGATTAAATCACCCAGCCCTATCATAGACAACAAGAAAAAAAGAGAAGGAGCATCTTTCTCGAATTCCAAAGTCAATATAAAAAAAAAGAATAAAAAATAGTAATAATAATATTATTATTTGAAATGTAAATGTAAAGATTTTATATATATTATATATATACACATACAGTAGTCAACTTTTGAAGTGGATCAAAACCCAACTTTGAATAATTTTTTAATACACTTCTAATGTAAATGTTTATTTAAATGCAATGATATTATTGTATAGTAAAATATAATTTGAGTAATAGTAATAATAATGTAGACATGTTCATGGTGCTGCTATTTAAAGTACTAGATCATGAGTTGCTCCATGCATGAAAGAAATTTGGTTTAGGAATTGTTTTTATTTCTTAGGTCATTAAATAAGTTAATGCACATAAAAAAGAGAGAGAAAAAAACCATTCCTTCAGTTTCATTCTTTAACAAAACATTTTAAGGAAATTGCTATCAGACTTCTCTAAGCAACATCTGTAACTCATACAGCATGCCTAAACCAAACATCAAGACTTCTGCGTTTTGTTATGCTCCGTCGTTTGTGAATGTTTCAAAACTGCTGAAAAGCTGACACTGTCAGCTCACAACTCACAACCTCCTTCCTCTTTTCTGTCCATTTCAAGCCCTGCACTGTATACTTGCAGCTTTATTGCCTCAATAACTGCCCTGTAGTCACACACAGCATACACACACCACTCTCTCCTCTTTCTCACACACAACACACTCTCTCTTTCACAGGCACACAGAGAGCGTCACACTCATTTACTCTGGTGAATAAGTGACTGTCACAGATATCAACTGATTAATCAGCACAGATCTGATCACCCACCAGCCACAAACAAACCCAGCTGCATGTGCATGAAAGCTTAACAGTACATGTCATTTTCATCATTATTTCGTCTATTAGTCCATCCCATAATGCACTTACGATAAAAGCTGAGAAAAAATGAAGCAATAATGTGCAGCCAGCCAGTCGTTATTGCAAAATAAACCCTGACAGAGATCAGGACTTGCAAATCGGTTCATTGTACAGTGCTTGGGGGAAATTACTGCAATTATATTAAAGGAACATAAATTACGCACTTAATCTCTCATATAAACACTTAAAAGGTTCCTGAAATGCTAAACTTCCATTTTCTGAGATTTTAAGTGTTATTTGTGTTTGTTTTGGCTCATCAAAGTCTCTTCTCTTCTATAGACCTTAAGTTTCTATAGACTTTCAGCTTATTTAAAAACTACAAAATAAACTATGAAAGTTACATAATAGTGCAGTCATATATATATATATATATATAGCTCATGTCATTTGTGCTCCCACAGGATGTGTAATTATGTAATGCATGGTGAGCTAACAAAGCATGTAAGTTTTGTTTATTTTGTATTGTATATTCGTGAATTGCAGCGGTGAATTTGAGAGATAGACATTCATATTATGTGCATTGCTGTAAGCACAATTTTCGACAAACTTCCGACTGTGTGCCAGGTAACGTTCTGCATTTAAGCCAGAAAATCTCTTCACTCTTCCTGCTCTCGTTCCAGCAGTAGTACAGGAACAGGCAGCTCTTAATAGTTTCTAGACTGGTCTATGAGGGGTAGACGGGTATAGTAGAGCTGATTATAAGTATGTAACCAGAACCTTATTATAGTGCCATGTTGATAGCACGGGGGTGGATGATCCCAATGAAAAAGCCACCGCAACCATGGCAACAGGTGCAGGAAGAAAGAGTGAAAGTGAAAAGGTAATAAAGACAGACCTGTTTGATACACACACGGTGATTGCAGCCACTGGTCTGTGTCAGAGTGCCTGATGTAACTGTGGCTCGCTGTCCCTAAATACCCTACACATCATTGGCGGGCTCTAAATTTAGCAGCATGTCATGCACCGTATAAAAGAGTCTTTCAGACAGCACTGGACTGGCTATCCATCATACATTATGCCACGAAAGACCACAATACAGTTTCACTCAAGAAATTCTGAGCTAAGGGTAAAGAAATATATAGAAAATAAAAACATAAAATAAAATAAGTAAAGAACATATACTTTTTCTAACATACACTCTAAAGACGTCCAGATTATTACAGGATTGAGAAAATAGTGATTTTTGCAGTTCACAAGGTCATATAACACAAACTATGCAAGCTTTTTTTCCAATACGGGATAAAAAATATATTTTAAAGTAACTGCAACATTTTTTATTTCACAACTGGTACTTTTTTTTTAAATAATTTTAATGTCATATGATGCCTTCCAACGTTTTTTTTGTTTCTGCCAATAAATAAAAAAATAAAAAGGCAATTTGTTTCACATAAAAAAGCCAGAATTATGAGATATAAACTCATTCTGTCAAAATTCTCTAACATTAAAAAATAAAAAGTCAAAATTAGCTTTTTTTTTCATTCTGTGGAGAAACAAGCTTCTGTACGGAAAAAAAGAGCTGTGTTACATGTGAAAAATCATCACATATGGGAAATATTCAAACATGGAAGTCAGATGAAAGTCTGAAAAATTAGATGAATCAAAAGACGACCATTTGAAAAAATGCACCTACTCAGTTACTTTGGTTTGGTTTCAGCGCAGGACATCTGTTTATTCCACTTCAATAGCATGTTAGCCAACTAAATAATAAAGAAAGGCGTAATTTAAGAGTTGAAAATCATACACTTACATTAACAACCGACTCCTTGAACTTGATGTGCAGGCGGTAGCTGGACATGGCGATGATGGCATCCTCTGCCCTGCCCACAAACCTCGTACACTCTCCATGCAGCTCTGGGAAGGGCACCTACAACAGATGACCATTTTACACATGTATATCCAACAAACAACTAAATATTACACCAATACAAAGATTTAGTGATAATTACAGTTGCATATCAATTACAAAAAGCCTATCAAAAGAAAAACTCTTGATGTGTCTTCCGGTCATATGTGATGAAAACAAAGCCTCTGTTTGAAAACCTTCATTTTATACTTCGTAGCATTCACCAAAACAGAAATTTTATCTCATAATTACCTGCTTTTAACACATAGGCAGCAACTCTATTAATAGTCAGCCGTGTGTGTCACACTTATATCATCTTGAATAAAAATGTTCCCCATGCTTGTTGCAATGCACTGTAAGCCTTAGATTTTGATCAAAATTTGACCATATTTTATAACCTACTGTTTGGGACGAACTATACATCAGGAGCACATTTATGATGCCTAGGTAAACAGCTTTTTTGAAAAAGAGCTTCCATTCTTAGCCAAAATCAAATAATAATTATATTAAGAGAATCTCTACACTCTAACGAACAACATTCATCTTGGCAGGGGTCTTGATCCTCACTGACCTGAAGATCATCATCGTCCAGGACAGGGGGCTTGCGAGGAAAGATCTGATTGGCCTGGATGCACTCCAGACTCTGCTGCCCCTCCTCCTCCTGTCAAAAAGAAAATGAATAAGAAATGAAACTGCATTATACTCTATTGACAATTACAATCACGAATAATATAACAGAGATTTGTAAAAACAACTATTAATAGAATTTTGCAGGGAAATGTGCTTCAGTCATGAAATGCAAAAAAACAAAAAATGAATTAGTATTTTATTCATGCCGGATATAGTTTATATACATATTTTTTTAAATAATGCGAAGTGAACATGTTTTGTTCATTAGTCAAACCGCATCACATCATTTATGTTCAGCTGCAGCAATAGAAGAGTGTGAGAGCCTCTTTATCAAAAGCCAAACATTTGACATCACTAGTTAAAAATGTACAAACTCCTTATGCAGTTTTAGTTCTCCCAGGGGCCAAAAGGGAAACTGTTATACGGATAAAACATTGTCCATAACTAAACCTCTGATTAAATGAGTGATTATCAAAGCTAAACTGGGGACAGAGTGGTCAAAGCATTTCCTTAACCAATGCCATTTTTGGCTGGGCTTCAGAGGTAATGGCACAGGGAGAGTTTGCCGATACTTCCTGCTCTGAGGTCACTTCTGCTATTATTGATAGAACAGGCACCCCTGTAACCTGGCTTTACATAAGACTAAGGGTCCCTGGATTATAGTAAATCATGACTACTACTGTCACTCACACAGACACCAGTCATATGATACACATGCAACGGATGCAAATGAAATGATTTGATGCTTCTACTAAACAAATGAAAAACGCATCCTTAATGCACAACAATGTTTCTATTTCCTTTCCATGGTAAGATCCTATTAGAGTTCTGCCCTGCCTTCAACACAATCTGTGTGATGAGCTTCAGGACTCAGAGCAGGGCATAAGTCATTCCATTCACTTCTGTATGCAGGAATGAGAGGCTACGGCCCGCAGTAGCCTTGAGAGTTCAGATTGGCAGAGAATGTTTGGATTCTGTTTCCACAAATAGGAGAGACTCTGTGAGAGAGGGCAGCTGTGTCGCCATGTTGTCTAGCTCAAACACGGCAGTCCTCAAGACGGACTGGTCTGGTTGTGCATTAAAATGCTGCCCAGTCAAAGACAAGAGTGTACTGGATGAGATTTGCACAAAGGAGCTCTACATATCCATCTATCTGTCTAGTTCCGTATAAACGAATTACCCAACAAACTATCTAACATTATATGTATCTAACTAACCAACCAATTCTATTCATCCATCCATTCATCTGTCAACTTTTGCATAAACTAATTAACACTATGTCTATCCGTCCACCTATCTATAAACTGACCAATCAACCAACATTCTATCTACTTGTGTATAAACTAACCAACTAACTAATCAATGCTAATAAATCTGATTGTGTATAAACTAGCTAATGTTCTATCTGTATAAAAAAGGTCTAATATATTTTTGACTGGTTTATACAAAGTTGGTGAGGGTGTGTGTGTGTGTGTGTGTGTGTTTGCTGCATCAGCAGCATGGCTGTCTGTGTGTAGCGCTGACAATGGCCATCAGCACGGCTCAGTAAACACACTAGAGGGGCTGGGCCTGGGGCGGCCCATTGTGGGCACAGGCACAGAACCAGACAGAGAATTACAGGGCACAGACGGACCGAATAGAAAACAAACAATAATGTGCATAACTCATTAGGAATGTGTAAACAAACACATCCATCAGCATTCGAGCATAGACCGGAGGCATTCGTTAAACTGTCCACAGACACTTCAGCAAACAAGAAATGAGGTACACTGAACGCAGACGTATACAGTCTCTAGCACAAATACTACAGCAAATGCTGCTTCTGTTAGATCCCCTTGAAAAGAATTATTCATTATGAAGCTTAGTTCAGTTACAGTGTTTTGCCTTCTTTAAGGGGTGTTGTTAGTTCTGACATTAACCAGAGGGATTCAAATGCCTTAAATATGGTAAAATCTCTATCACCCAGAGTAATATAATGGCTGCAAAAACTGCTTACAAAACACAAAACGCTAATGTTAATAAAAACTCATGCATGCATTTATATTCTAGACTCTAAGGCTTTTTACTGGTTAGAAAAATAAATTAATTGCTGGTCACAGATGGTGCATCTAGACGCATCTATCAGTTGTGAACGTGTTTCATCCCATTAGAATCTGGAGCCGGAACTGTTTTATAACGCAGCACTCGCTGATGACACTAGCACACATGTATCCATTCATCCCGTCTGTCTGTCTAAAGAGGGCATTGATCTGCGCTGAGACAGCAGTCAGGACGGGACTCTGAGCGGCATTCATTTCAGCTGATTAAAAGCCTGAGAAATCAATGAGCAGTTTCTGATTCAGCATTTCAACCAATGCCTGAGAGTCACGTGCAGGAAAGAGAGAGATGTTGAGGATGTTTTTACCATAGCCCCGGTGAAGGAGTGCGGGTGCAACACTGTTGTGTCTTCTCCCACTCGTTCGCTCTCTGTTGCAGACGTCAGTCTGTATGAAAACAAATATATATACATATTTAACTCAATTGAATTGAACTGAAACTCTAAATAGCACTTTCATGAATTGATGTTGGTACATTTTTTCATCTACTTATTCACTACTAATAGAGGTGAATATAAAACAGGGGTGTCTGATCCTATGACTTCCACAATGCAGACGCAATTGGGAAATGTAGTAACAAATGTTACTGTACAAAATTTCGGATGAATACATCAACATTAGGTCATGTATACTTGGATCAAAATGTGATATGTAATAGTGTCTTTGAATATGGATTTCTGTGTGAATAAATAGCACAGACGTGAGCTTTGTTTAATACACAGGTTCTGCTGCCTCAATACATGAGCGTGAACACATAAACAAATGATTAGTAAAATTATTTTTTAAGGACTATTTAGCAGAAAAACAGTTACCATAATTTTTTAGCAAAAAAACGTAAAATTCACAAGACAATTCACAATTCTGAAAATAACAATAATATAATTATTTAATATTAGAATTAAATTTATAATAATTTAAATTATATCCAGAAAACAAATGTAAAAAAAAAAATTATTTGAGAAAAAGAGATTTTAATTAATCTGGGGAAAAAAATAATAAATTATATATACACACACACACATTTAAATATATATATTTTTACATGGAAATATATCCAGTCCTAATTCACACACATACTTCAGACCTTACCAATCTCCTAAAATCAATAAAGTGAGGTTTGTTTTGGATGATCCCGCACTGCTGGTGTCACTCAGTGTTATGACATTGAGACCTGTGGAGAAATGGGAAAAAAAATTAGACCACAGTTTTCAACAGTTTTCCACAGCAATCACTCTTCATTCCAAACATTGCATAACATCTCTGACAATACTGCTTTTCACACTTTGGTAAATATAGCCGTCCTGGTGCTGATGGTACTCTGTGGGCAACGGCGGGCAGAGCTGTTCATGTATGCTTGTGTGGTGAAATCAAGCCAGTGGTTGGGTTGAGTTTTCCGAAAACAGACTTAACTTTAGGCCTAATCACAAATAATTGACCCAAAGCCTTTGTAAAGATTAGGTCTATATATGCTTTATATACCTGCAAAAAAATGTATTTATTGCATGAGAAAACTATATGGATGACATAGACATAAACTACATGCCATGTTTTATTTCAGTAAAATTTAACTTCAAAGTTTGCCTGAAAGAAAACAAGCATGTTTTCAAACCTTAAATTCAAATGATAAACACCATATCATTAATTTCTCTTCTCTAGAAGTGTATCAGCCCAACACCAACCGGTTTTTCTTCCTATGAATGCTACATATGAAGCTCTGCTCACTACAGAATGTCATGTTGCCTTATTTGTCGAAGTTGCCAAAGACTAAACAGAGCAGAGGCATACAGTATCATGAAAGGGATGTTTTAGTGACCCTGTGTGTCTCCTGAGAGTCATATGTGTGAGTTCAGTTGCTTCATGGCCAGAGGGCAACAGCATCTCTATGCAAAAACGTTCAAACACATACTTCCACTGAAGGCCACAACGAAACCCATCTGGAAATTACTGATAAAACTTATCTCAAGAAGCAAACGCGTATGTTTACTACAGTCGATTGGCCCATTTAGTGTCGTACAACTGCACTGCAGTCTCGTGACCCGAACAAATAACTGTGCAATGTGGTACAAGAAAACTGTTCAACATGCAAAAGTAGTTTTATGCAGTGCCAAACCATTTACATAATGGCAGATATATAAAACACTTCTGAACATCCCACATGACAGGCACATATCTCACATATATCTATATACACATTTTTATAAACACCAGGTTTCTAGAGAATTCTCCACTTCCAATCAGGTCAAACACTTGCAGGTGGACAGAAGAATCATTCAGTGTTTTCGGTCCATCTCAGATGGCGCTCTGTACTGAAGGTCAATCATTATTGTGTGTTCTCATTCCTAAACCACCACTGGGACTGATTCGGTTTCATTTGACTAAAACAACAACGGACAACCAACTTACACAATCTTCATGCAAAATACACAGCTTAATGTCCCATTTTCATGTCATATGACACATTCATGGATGACGCAAGTTTATATTTTGCTATCATTATTTTCACTTGCCATGCCTCAAATCACAAATTCTAAGAATTTGTAATAATGAACATAAACACATCTATCATTAAACCTGAAAACTTGATTTTTTCCCCTCCATTACATTCATTTAAAATTGAAAACTCATTAACAAATTTGATTTAAAAAAATATATAATTGCATTTGCTGTGGTGTTTGAGATTCAACAGTGATGGAAAATAATAATTTACTGTGGGTAAATTGAGGGGTCTTCATTCATCCACTAAACATTGTCAAAAAGCAGCAGATTCAAAGATACTGAGACTTCGAAAACTATGAAGAAAAGTGAAGCTGAGAGAAAGCTTTGGGCACAGACGACTCGATCTAATGGAAAGCATTAAATATGCTGTAATTGTCCAAATACTTTGTGGATTTGCCGTGCTCTAAACAAACAGCAGGAGCAGATGTTTATCATTATGAGTTCATTCATAAACTCAACCGCACGCCCTCCTGTCACTCTGGTTTACTATTGATCGTCCAACCAGGCCCACGACACGCACTCAGTGACAATCATTCAGGTTTTACCTCCTGCTGTGTTTAGATCTCATGCATTCACTCTCATTCAGCAGGTTGAGTGACTTTTAACCTGATGCATTTCGTTCCAAAGTCACACCATGAGTCAGATTCAAACCACATGAGAAACCAAACACCAAAACACAGCCGAAGAGGCAAAGGATCATCTAGCAGCACCACGCGGGTCTGACAGAAACACAACAAACCCCAACACATGCCTCTCTTCAGCGGCACCAAGGCAACCACACATTCCCTCAAAATAATGTTTACTGGTGGCATATGCTTTAAGGAAGCCATCAGCCTGCTTTATTTCAACATATTTCATGTTTAACAGCAGAATTCCTGTTGATAACAACATTTCTCATGACTCCACGGAGAAATATAAAAACCACCAGCAAATCACAAGAACCAAACACTTTAGCACCTGTCCACTCCCATGAAGCAATGGGAGTGTAGTTCTTTCCCTCAAGCTGTTAAAGGACAGTTGATCCAAAAATTTAACTCTCAAGTTGATTTTTTCTTTACTGTTGTATACAAAAGATATTTTAAAGAATGCTGGTAACCCAACAGTTGACGGTAGCCACTGACTTCCCTTTAATTTTTTTTATACACTTCTTTTGCTCCAAATCAAAGTTTGTAATGTTGTGATTCTACTCTAGCTGATTTGGTTCATGTCAAGGCAAAAATGAATGGGAAAAATACTACCACAATCAAAGCTGCTGAAATAGTTATTCTGTAAGCGTCTTAGTTTATAATGATTGAAGAGGATCCCCTAATTGAATCAAAAGTGGTTGGTGTGGCAGTAGTTGTTGATCCTACAGTAAAACTCCTAAATATATGCTAAAGGGTTCATGCATAGTTTGAATTAGACATCGTAACTTATTAAATGAGCACAGATATGATGATATATTAATCTCAATTTAATGACTGGTTATGTGGTCCAGGGTCACAAATCAGTATTATAATGTATTACAGTTAAACATTAAGAATTACTGGCATGATGCAATGGCAATTATAGTCTCCACCAAATTATAATAGCTATTACAGTTATTGTTCCAACTGTGAAGTCATAATAATTAAAGGATCTCCTCCAAGAAGTGCAAGAAGCTTCCAGAATACAAATTGTATTAACAAATTCAAATAATGTATACGTAATGAATGACATTGTTGTAGCGATAGGTTAAACCCGGTTACCATAGTGAACTGTTGTAAAGGGCTCGATCTGTCAGTCAGATTCGCGGCGGTTGTACTGGAAAGCTAACGGAGTAACCAACAAAAACTGAGCACCAAGGCCGCGTTTTTTCCTCGAGCATCGGTCAAACTCATACCTAACCATTTAAACAGCTCCAGGCCCTAAAATTGTACAGCTCATGTGAAGCATTTCAGACATTTCTCCTCAAACGAGGCCCGTTTCGGTGTCTGTTGTTGTTGTTGTCGCGAGCGGAGGGCGGACCCCTCACATAAGGCCTCAAAACACATCGAAAATACCCACATCCCGCGCTAAAAGCACTCTGCTCACTCACCTGAGGGCGGTCTACGAGGCAGAGCGGGTGTACGCTTTCTTCCGAGCCGCGGGAGAGAAGATTAACGACGAACAAATCGACAAATTACACCTCGTAGCCATTTGCAGAATCGGCCCGTCCCACTGTGGAATCCCGTCGTCATCGCAGCTACCACGACGTCAGCACGCTGATTGCGTCAGCACGTTCAGACGTGTGGGGGAGGGGCGGATATGTAAACACGCTTTGAAGTGGATGTCGTAACCGGTAGCTTGGGCCAATGAATGCGTTTGAATAAATAAACATTTACAGACAGCGGAGATTGGAATTTGTCATAAAAATCAATTAAAATGGAAGTCAATTAAAATAAGTTGTCACCACTGATCTATAATAGATTATATTACATTATATAGATCAGCGGTCGTCACTTAAATTTACTCCATAAATGTTAAGTTTTATTTATTATGGCTTGTTTCTGTAAAAACACAAAACGAAACAACAAAAAAAGCAAAAAAGAAATGTGCATATATATATATATATTATTATTATTTTTTAAAAAACCTTTATCCACTAATTCTATTTTTTATCTCAGAGTTTCAGAATTGAGAGCTATGAACTTGTAATAAAAAAAAATAATTAAAATAAAAAATATATATTTTAATAGCAAGTTCATAGCTCTCAATTCTGACTTTATATCTCTTTTTTATTTATGAATTGAAGATTAATTTTGAATGTCAATTTTGAATCATGAAATGTCATGAAAATTAGCATTTATCAGCTGGCCTTTTCATTATTTGTAAATGTGCAATTGAAATGTAATTTAATGCAATTTGAAGCTTTTTCTTCTTCGTTTACTAATAATCATCTTTCATACAAGTACATGGTATAACAAAAAACACACAGACAAGATAGGTTTATACAATGATGTACTGTATTCAGTAATGACTCGGTACATACTGTATGTGATTAAAAGACACATGACATTTGACATTTATTTGTCCTCTCTTTAACAACCAAAGCTTTAAGTGCTCTGCCATAAGGTCATGGGAAATGTGTGCGAACACACCAGGTTACAGGAAATTGGATGAAGGAAAAAAATAACTATTACCTACCCAGACTTTCAGCGCAAAAGAGGTACAACCAAATAGTTTTGCCTCCTGCTTGTGTTAGATTTCAATCTTGTACTCATCATTTACACACACTCCAATCACAAACACACACACTAACTCATAAGCAGAACCGACAATTAAGTTTTCAAGTTTTTTAATTCTTCAGTGAGGCTGTTTAATTACTAATAATCGAATAAACAAAGCCAGTGTTTCTGAGGGCTCTGGGATAATTCAAATACAAACACACTCCAGCACCAGAGATATTACAGTAATCTTGTTTCGGCTGAGTTACTTATGACCTCTAATTTTATTAGACTGAATGCCACTTTCCACAAATAAGGTAAAAAAACAGTCTGAAACGCTTTACAAAATCAAGCTTTTTTCCTTTTTAGCAAGTGGTTTTGATGCGTCAACATTTCATGTTGTTTATTTTATATGAAGTGCTCTGGGACCGGGGTTTTTAAAGGTAAAAAGCATAAAAAATATAAAAATATTTATATTTCTAATAACTGAAAACCTTTGGGGGAAAAAATGCATCTAATTGCAAAGAAAGCAACTTAATTTCATTAAAATTGCTAAAAAGGTAAAATGAAAAATCTAAACAGGAAATCTGAAAAAAGTAGAGAATAGGGAAAATCATTTGATAATGCTTGGGAAACAGCGAAGATTATTTTTTGTCAGTTAATTCAATCAAACAGATGTCAATAGTAGACTTACAACAGTCAACATTGATATTTTGCATGAGTTTGAAAGTCAGCATCTCTGAGGATCTTAATCAAATTTTCCACGAGATGATTTTTCACATAACTCTCACACAAAACATTTGCGCCTCTAAGAAAACTCATGTGTACCATATTTGTGGAAAATACACAGCATCCTTCAACCTGTAGGAAAAGAAACGCTGTAATTTCTTGAACAAAAATACAAGAAATGCAAACATTCTCGGTCCTTGCAAGTAAAAACAAAGGCATGCAAAATTACAATGTTAAAAAGGAAACATTATTCAGCAAAGGAAAGCAGTTTAAAATGGGCAAAAATCTGCAGATTTTTATTACATGGGAGATAAAAAAAACACATATTGGTTGCCTGAATCAGCAGTACAGGCAGCGTCAGTCGCAAGCGTTCAGATGAGATATTGTGGACCCATAAGTTGATTATTAATCATGGTAAGAGTACATGAGATTCTTATTTCCAATTGATCAGATATAGAAATCGCACGACCCGATAGATTTACACTTCGTCGAGAACACTGAAAGAAAAGCAAACGGCGGTTAGGAACAGTAAACGTTGACCAGTGGTGTGACCTGACAGGTTTTGTAAAGCTTAGAGAAGCAAGTCTACCCTGAGAGAAGTTTCTAGAACATGGGCAAGCTTGCCAGACCACCTCTGGCTCTATGTGTTTGGTTAATATAACTGTACACTCTATTAAATATCATCAGCACGCTAGCGTCAAGGACCTAAGATATATCCCTTTCAGTAAATGTGTAATATTTATATATATATATTTACATATGTTTTAAGACCCGATCCTCAGTACTCTTAAGACATGTGCAAGTGTTTTCTAACAACCTCGACGAGACATGAAGGCAAAGACAAATGCAGACGTTTTTCTAAGTGCTGCGTGTATTTTTCTGGGGTGGTACTGAGAAGCTGCACGTGTCCCGTACAAAACATGATACAGTAGGAAAGCAACGTCAGCGTTTTCAAACATCAGAAATAAAAAAAACACACAGATGAAGAAAATCTGGACTGATCCAACACATCTTTTCAGCAGAGCTTTGTGTGATTTCAGCGCTTCGTCAGAGAGCTGCACAAAACAAACAGGCCATTCTGTTCAAGAACAGGTGTTTGTTTTGTTTTGGTCTTCGTGTTCAGATTTCTGTTGGGTTTTGCGAACGAACGTCTGCTTCTGATTTAGTATCAGTATTCAGTGTTGGACCTGAAACAGACTCTACACAAGTATGTGTTTCCATCGGCGTCAGACACAGACGTTTAGTTAGTTCAACTTAATTTAGCCAAGCTTTAGCAACCTAAATATCATCTGATAATGTCTGATTAATTGGCACAGATGTTTATGCATGTAGGGTATATAACAAGAGTAAAAACAAGAATAAATAAGAGAAAAATTTTTATACTGGGAGAAATATCTTAAATATCTAACATATTAAAGGCCTTTGACTCTGCGTTTGAGAATATCTGATATAAACACTGCAAAAATGATTTTCTTGCTCAGTATTTTTGTATTTTTTTTTGCAGTACAAATATTTAAGCATTCTTAAATCAAGACAGATTTATTTGATGCATTAAAAAACATGAAACCAGAATCAAAATTAAGTGATTTTATGCTTAATCTTGTTTTTCCTTTGAATTGAGATTGAGGTTTTTATTTTTCGGCAATGAAGAAAATTCTCTTTTTCTCGCTTCAGTAAAGCAACTTATTTTGCTAATAGTAAAATTATGCAAGTTTCACTTGACTGTCCTCCATAAAATGTCAGTAAACCTGAATTTGCAAAATCCCTGACAGGCTGCCTCCTCATCTTACTGTCTACAGAGTCTGGTTTTGCCACAGAGACATACATCAGATCGTCGGAAAACATTATGCACGCTTTTCAAAAATAAATGCACTGACAAAGCATTAACATCTGTTTGTATACTTGCGTAGAGTGTGTTTCTGGTCTTTTAATATGAAATTAAACTACAGTGAATCTCCTGCAGTAAAAAGAGCACCTGGAAATAAGTATCAAAGTCACTAAAATACAGCAAAGTAGACCAAGTGCTCATGGGATACAAAATAAACAATTAAAGCACACTAAACACAGATTCTCATCAGATCTCTTAATTTTAAGTGCATTTATTTTTTAACTCCCTGCTAAAATATGTCTTAAATATAAAATGACCTGAACACAAAGTGTCCCACTGCCGTAGACAAACACGTGGTTTCATTCAGAAGGAGGGACGGTCGGAGGAAACACAGGCAGATTGACAGATGAAGAATGAGAACACAAGTACGGCCCCTCGAGATGACGACTGCATCACGGATCAGTTTAAAACATATGCATGCTAACAATTCCCCGTGAATACCCGTCCCACCCCACCAGTCTTAAGGTGGTCTTTGAGGCTCGACTGAAACGTATCTTACATTATATCCAAACCTTCGGGTGGAAAAGTATGTTTTGGACGTTGGAGGTTACAGGAAGTGCACTGGGCCGTGTGTGTTTGTGTGAGACCAGCTCGTCAGGACAGTGAGGTACAGCTGGCATCAATTATTGAGAATGAGCACTGCAAAAACAGACTGTGTTATTCGGTATTTGTGCTGTTTTTCATGAAAAATATCGAAATCAAGAAGCAACACGACTCAAGATATGATTCCTGGTTTACTGCTAAATTAAAATGAAGTGATGAAGTTAGGCTTAAAACATTAACAATTATCTGTCAGTGGAGTGAGGAAAATAAACACAATTATTTGTATTATTACGATTTTTCTTAGTCCACTTACAGATTTAAACACAGATAAAAAACATAAATAGAAACTAATTTTGATTAAGTAATTAAAATTAGGTGGATTCATGTTTACAAGAAAAATATATGTCAATAAAAAATTATTAAGTCAATAAATATAGGTCAATAAAATTAAACAGTTCAATAGGAACACTTTTTCATTACCACACTGACATATTTCGTCTTACTTTAAGCATAAACTTACTCTTTTAAATCTCCATTTGAGTATGTTTGGATATTTATACTGTAAAACAGGGCTGATCCATAATGTTTTTGTGTTTATGCTTAAAACAAGAAAAAAAAAATCTGCCAACAGGGTAAAAAAATAAACATAATAAAACAATAATAATAAAAAAATTATATATATATATATATATATTCAAAGGCATACCAAGATTTTCTTATCCTCTACTGATACATTTTTTTAATATTATATTAAGCCTTGTTTACTGGATTTTTTTTTTTAATTTATTTTAAAATAATTTATGTGCTACTAATACTTTATTTTGTTATATTTTTTGTATTTGTTTAAAAAGAAAAACCTGTCACTGGGATAAAAAAAAAAACTTGTTGAAGCAAAAATGTTTCTTCTCAAGTAAACATATCTTGTCTAGACATTTGTACTAAAAAACAACACAAATACTGAGTACAGCATATTTTTGCAGTGTGTAAACTGTGCACAGGAACCCTGGTGTAAAACCTTCAAAGTCCAACCAAAAAACAAAACAAAAATAAAAATGACACGTTCACGAAATCAAGAATGCATCTACCATCGTACCGACTTTTTTTACATTTCCTTTTTTCTTGTTTTTTGCCGTTTTTCTCTTTTTATAGTATCGCTCAAGTATATCACAGGTTACTATCTAGAGAGGAAATAGAGGGTAAATTATGTTCCATGCTACATCTTGTTCAGAGAAGGCTATTGCAGACGATTTCTACAACACACACAATCACACGTTGTACGCTTGTATAACAAAAGATCCAAAACATGTCACCAAGAAACTAAATACATATGCAATGTTCACTATTTAGAGTCTTTTAGGACTATCCCTCGGTCAAGGTGAAGCTGTTGCACGTCACGTGACCTCGCTGTCCCGTCTTACAGACAAAAGTTGAAAAACTGCTATTCAAAAATTAGCAAATTTGGTCATTGTCTCTCTCTTGTTTTGTTTTTAAATAAGTAGTGCTTTTTGATGGCTTAAGACAGAGGTCTTTAATTTCATAATCTCACCCAGTGGCAATCTACAAGACGTCAGTGTGCATTTCATGACACTGTTACGTTAACTCTCCTCGGAACCAAAGTGACTTTATCAAAACGTGTTTATAAGCGCCTTACGCTCTCGGCCTAGAACTCCCACTCCAGCGTCTCCTCGCGGTTGGCGGCCCGCTCCAGGCGATGGATGATGTTGTTGAGGTTGGCCATCTTCTCGTTGCGTCTCTGAGTGCTTTTGTTGAGTTTGGAGTTGAGCGAGGGCGAGCTCGGAGGGTGATGGTGGCTCGGGGCCGGCGGGTTGGGCGAGATGGGGGCGGAAGAGGACGGGACGGGCGATACGGACATCATGAGGCCGGGCGAGGAGGCGGCGGAGGGCGAGTTGAGCGACACCTCCAGGCTGCTCCGGGACGGTTCGGAAGAGGCTTTGAAGCTGACGGGATCCTCTGGCGACTTCTCCAGCTCCTCACCCTCGTGGTTGTTCCTCGCCGCTTCCTCGTCCTTGATGCCCAGTGAGCGGCGCGGGGCCATCTCCTGGTCGCTTTTGAGCTGGACGCCAATGGAGAAGCACTTGGCCTGCCGCAGATGGAGCTCCTCGTCCTCTTCCGGCTCGCTGGCCTCCTGTTTGAGGGCGAAGCGACGCGGCGCGGCGCTCAGAGGGCGGCTGCGGACAGCAGAGGGTTGCTTCCTGTCGTCGCGTTCGGACGCAGGGCTGTGGGACGTCAGCGGGGAGTAGTTGTTGTGCTCGGCGTCCGTGTCGTTGTCTTGGAGACCCTCCATCAGGACCTCTCGCCGCATGCGAGACCTGACGAGAGGAAATGGGTTTAGTCACATGATTTCACCAGTGTTGTTATTGTTAACTAAAACTATTTGATTTGTCACAAGTTAAAATTAAACATAAACATTAGATGAGCAATCTGAAATAAATCAGTTGAAATATTAAAATGACTAAAACTGAAGCAAAAATAAAAACGAGTTAAAGCTATGAATTAATAAAAAAATTAACAAAAGCACATAAAGCGTATTTAAGTTTAAATAGAAAATTAATAATTCTAAAATAAAAATTGATTAATATACATATACATTATGTATATACATAATATACATTTTGAAAGCACATAACATTAATAAAACGTAAACAAAGTAAAATAAGATAATAAAATAAAATAATAAATAACACATAAACACATTTAATAGTAAATTAGTAGTATATAAACAACAATAAAAATAACATAAAATAAATAATAATGCTTTGAATATATATATATATATATATATGGTGAAAGCAAATAAAAAATATAATATAAAATGTAAGATAAAATTTTATTACAAATATTGTTAAACAACAATTAAAAATTACAAATAATTAAAATAAATAAAAGCTACTAAAATAGTATATAAAAAACACTAAAATAACACTGGATCTCACTACATTGCGTGTGCAATTCAGTAAACCCAGTTATCATCTGAAAATAAACATTATAAATTAATTTATTAATAAACTGAACAAACATTTGGATGAAGAAATATGGCTCAATGCTGCTTTCAATTTCATTTTTCATTATTGGATACTGCATCCTATAAAATAGAAAAAAAAGTAGAGAAAAAATTTTTTTAGCGGTATGTTGAAAGTTTACGCCACTGATAATCCTGTACAGTGTACAGGTTAATCATATCATTTCATATCAACTCCTCTGTTATCCTGCAGGTGGAGCCAAACTCTCACTTAAAGCTTAAAAGGCTAACAACAGTTTGGAGACAAAACTCTGTTAGGACATCTCTTCTGTGTGTCTGAGGTAAGCAGTGGACTCGGACCTGTAGTTGTGGAACCAGTTGATGACGGTGTTGGTTTTGAGGTTGAGTTGGGCGGCCAGCATCTCGATGGTGTGCTGTGATGGATACGGCTCCTGCAGATACGCCTTCCTCAGAGCCTCCTTCTCCTCGGCCGCCAGCACCACGCGGGGTTTCTTAGCCTGGCTGAAGGGGCAGAGCTCAAGCGGGGTCAGACCCGGGCTGATGCAGTCTGAATGAGCTCCAGGGGAATCGCTGTCTGAGCCGGGACTCAGCAGACCGTATCGTCTCTTCAGATACGCTGCAGAAAACCACAAACATACACTCTGTGTTAAAGACGGCTTCAGTTATGATCAGCTGCATCTTCACAGAATATGTGGGCATATGTAATCTATTTTTTTTTTTAATTTCTAAAATTTGGGACACATATACATATAAGTGCTGTCCAATGAGTAATCGCATGTGTGTGTGATTGTGTGCACTGTGTATATTTATTATAAATATATATATATATATATATATATATATATATATATACACACACACACACAGGCAAGTAAATATTTAAGAACAATATATTATGTTTATATATTAAATATATTTAAATTACATGAATATAAATACATGTAAATACATACATATATTTAAAAAAATATATGCTGTATGTGTGTGTCTTTATATACATAATAGACACAATACACACATAAAAACTTTCAGTTTGGATGGGATTAATCTTGATTATTCATGTCATATCACTATATATATATATATGTCAAAATGAAACAAAAATAGAAAATAATAAATAAACTGAAGATATAAAGTAAGTATTTTAGTTGTCAGGGCAACATTTCTTAGCTAACTTTTTATTTTTTTTACGTTTTTTTCTAATATTATTATTAAATTTGAAGCTTTTTTTAATTTGTAGAAAATATTTGTAATAGCTTTAGTTAATTCTAACAACCTTTGAACAACAGCAAACAAATAATCGCATTGTTTTAAATTCGATTTATTAATTACATTTTGATTTATGAAACACAGAATAAAAAAAAACGAAGAATGAATGAATCTTACCTTTCTTCTCCATTTTCTTGACGTCTCTGAGTTTGTCGACGTTGTGCGGGTCGTTGAGCCACAGCTGCATGCGGACGAACGGCTCACGGCCCTTCAGACTGAGCTTGTGCCAGGGCTTCGGTCGAGACAGCAGGTCAGACACTGAACCCTGAGTCAGTCCCAGAATGCTCTCTCCAAACAGACGCTGACCTTTAATAATGCATTAGTGAATGCTGAAATTAGTAAAAAGTATTATTCATTTCTAGGTCATCTTTACTAATGTGACCTTATTGTAAAGTGTTACCGCTTTAGTTAACATTTGATCAAATAAATTCAGCCCTGGTTAACATAAACGTCACCTTATGTTTGTACAGTGTTAATTTTAGATTTAAAAAGTTCTGGAAATCACCTAAGTTGTTGTCGGTCAGCACTTCCTTGACTCTCTTGGTGATGGCGTATGTGTCCAGCTCCGGGGACATGGCCACCAGCTCCTGGATGCCCAGCGGTGTGTGGGGCTGCTGCGGGACCATCATGCCCGGCGTGCTCTTGCCTCCGTGGGGCTCTGCGTGCTGCGGCTGCTGGTTCTCTTTACTGCTCTCCAGCGCCAGGCTCACCGGCTCCAGGGTCATACTGCGGGGTCCGTCCTCTGGACTCGCGGGAGGGGACGGGGACGAGCGGGTCGTCACGGGACTCTTATCTGAGAACCAGCCACCAAACATGATCACAGTCAGAAGCTTTTAACAGGCATTTGCTATGATAAAAACACATCTATGGAAGATATCAATAACATTTACCCAGAAACAAAACTGACTTTATTTAAACACTACAACAAATACTACTACTGCACTGCATCTCATCTATAATCATTTCTGTTTTAATTTCTTAACTAACATTTTAAAAATGTATTAAAAATCTGAAATAGCAGAAAGTTTCTTGTAAAGTGCAGCACATGCAGTCTGTACAGTGTGTTGATGACTGACCCTGGCTGTGGCTGTGGTTGGGCAGCTGGTTGAGTCCGTGACCCAGCTGATCCAGCAGCCAGAGCTGCATGCGTATGAATGGCTCGCGGCCCTTCTGAGTGAGCTTACTCCAGGGCTTAGGTCTGGATAACATGTCGCTCACGCTGCCCTGAGACAGACCCAACACCTGCCAGAGACACGTTCAAATGAGTCTCAACTAGTCATGTTCATCATAAAACATAGACACCACTGTTTGAAATCAGCTGTCACTGGCCATATATTTACTGACCGCTAGATAGCAGCAAATAAACAATCCAGGAACTTCATGTGGAAGCTCATTACTGAACTTCCACTACTGCTCAACAGTGCTTTATTTTCCAGAAAAAGAGTTTTATTCAGTGCATTAAGTGACAGAGAAGATGTTTATAATCTTCAAAATAATTTCTATTCCAAATAAATGCTGTTATTTTAAACTCTACATTCAAGAATCCAGGAAATATACATTGCTAGTTTGCTATTATATTACATGCACAGAAGAATCATTCACCGTAAGACCAGACACATGTACTGTATTAAGAAAGTAAATATGATCTTGAATTATCCTCGACAAAAAAATGTTGACTTTAATGCTGATTTGTGGGTATCAGATACCAAAACAGATTTATGCCATTTCCACACAATAAGATTAAATTTGTGCCAGATTTTTGTGGAAAAAAACCTTTCATGCACTGATTCCTTTGATCTTGACTCATTACAGGAAAACTTCCTCTCCAGCTGTGCTGTCTCAGGACACGCAAACAATCTCAATAGGGTTATCATCACTGACTAAAACTAAAACCTTACCATAATGTTCATTAAAATTAAGCAGAATTCTCTCTAAAAGTACTTTAATAAAAAAAAAATATATATTATTAAACCCTAAAAAACGAAACTATAAAAAAGGTAAAATAATATTAAAAACCTCAAAGAATAATAATAATAAAAAATAATAATAATAATAATGATAAAATGGAAAATATAGAGAACATAAAAATAAAAACAAATAAAAATATTATCTAAAAATATTTTAAATAAAATGATTAAAAAAACAGAATTAACAGAAAAAATATTATTTAAAAATATTAGTAAATAGTGCACATCTTGGCCATTTTCTAAGCATTTTTAGTGATTATACAGTGATTGAACTATATTATTGATTCTAAATAAATATATAAAGCCCACCTTCTCTCCAAAGATCCTCTGGCAGATCCCGTTCTTGGCCAGTTTCTCCTTCACCTGCCGGGTGAGTTCCAGGGTGTCCACCTCGCGGTACATGTACATCTCGTACTGCTCTGGGGTCAGCGGCGGAACTGTGGGCTTCAGGGTTCGGGGGATGTAGGTGGGGTAGTACGACACCCGTCCTCCTCCACAGGGCGACTCTCCACTGACTGACGCGTCTGGCTCCATCTTGATCTCCAGCGGCCGTCCCAGCATGGGCTCGTCCTCGGGGGCGGACGCTTCCTCGCCATTCACAGGACAGTCTCCGTTCTCCATCCGTGGCCAGGGACGAGGCATGGAGGCATGTCCCGTGGATGAAGAAGAGGAGAGCGATGGAGATACGGAGGTGAAGGGGTGGGCGGTACCACCCAGGCTCATAACGACCGCCCCGCGCTCGGAGGACCAGTGCTGGTCGAAATATGTCCCGGCCTCGCCGATCTCGGACTTCACCTTGCGGATGATGTTTTGGACGAAGGCTGCCGGTGACAGGACGCTCAGAGGCGTCTGAGGGCTGCCGGATGGGTTGGACACACCCTCTTCCTGTTTGATGAAGGGCGGCGTGGGCGGAGGTTGAGTCTTGGTGGGGTCCTGCAGGACGAGGCGCTCACTGGAGGATGCCCGGCTGCACACCTCCATCTCCAGCAGGGCCTGCTGCTGAGCATGCATCTCTCGACGGGCCTGCTCCAGGATGCTCTTGATGGTTTCATCCGAATTGCTGCTTCCTCCGGAGCTGTTACGACCTGACGAGCAGCCCAGAGACGACTTACAATCTCCTGCCCCACACAGACCACGAGAAGTAGTTAAGACTCTTTAAAAAGTGGCACTCATGGTGCACAAGATTTACCACAACAGCCAACTAGCACTTGCACATGTGTAGACAAATAATGATTATTTATAATGATATTTACAATAAATAAATAAAATAATCAATTATATAGATTATTAATATTTCAATGATTGTATATTAAAATACAAATTAATTCTATTAATTAATACTCAATATTTATATAATATTAAAGGCATTTAATTATATTAATATTTTGTGTTTGATAATGCGATAACAAAATATTTAATTATTATAAAAATTAATTAAAAAAGTAATCGCCAAACTAGCATTACCATGTGTGTAGACAAATAGTTATTTATTAAAATAATTATAACAACAAAATAAAACAATAAATTATTTTATTAAAATATGTAAAATACAAAATTAGAACCATTTTAAGCATTTTAATCGTTTTATAACCATTATATATTAATTTTCTGTAAGTATTTAATAGTAAATTTTAATTTATATTATTATTTTTATCTGATAATAAAATAATAAAATGAATTATTCTAAAAATATTATAAATATTCAAAATATGATTTATAAAATTGAAAACATTAAATTATATTAATATTTGTGTATGAAAAAATATTGCACAATTTTAATATGTCATTTATAAAAATAATTATTGTTATTTAAATGGATTTATTAACAATTAAATAGAGCAGACATACATTTTCTTAGTAGTGTATTTTTGAAAAAATCTTTCACTTTTCATTTTTTTCTTAAAAAGATAATTATGCATGCTTTATTTTTTTAATTCTAAAAATATTATTTAAAATAATGATTTAAGACACTGTAAAAATATTTATAATATACATTAAGCAAATAAGCAACATTGCATAGCACAGTAAGAGAATATATTTTTAGACAACATTATTTAATATTTATTTGTTTTTATTTATTTATATAAATATGAGTATATACACCTCACTAACTGTTGTTATAGCTAGGTTTAAATATATTTAAGCACATATTTATGTTGAGAAAAATGCATTTAATTCAGTATATACTGTCTAGTCACACATTTTGATTCCTCAAATTTCTCTTTTTTTTTTTTTTTGTAGTGAAGTAATTTTGAACAAAAAGCATATTATTTCAACACACACCAGGCATCCCATTATGCAAAACATCCTGCAACAGTCACTTGGAATAGATCAAAGTGTGTGTGTTGTTGTGTAGGTAACTGCCTGTGGATTCGGTGTCTTTGTACCCACCTCTCTGTGACTGGATCTCCTTCTTGGCCTGCTCCAGAATGTTCTTGATGGCATCATCTGACCCAGTTTCAGGAGTTCGGATGCGAGGAGTGATGCTCCCTGTCGGAGAGAGAGAGGAGGTGAGGTGAGTGGGCCGGCTGATCAGAGAGCAGCTCCAAAGCCTCGCGTTTGATTGCTAGATCAATGGCTGCCTTTGAGAAGCTGGCATCAAGTGAGGGTGCGCTAACACGTGAACGCTTTACTTTCAGAGCATCACAACAAACGCAGGCTTTGGGAGGGAGCGCGGAAGAAACGCTTGTACAGGAAACCGGACTGCTTCTCTCTGGGGGTGGGGTTTAGAGGGATGAGACATCTTCAGGATATCAGATCGGTCAAAGACATGAAACACAGCTCACAAGCCATTTCACTTTTTATAATGTGGAGTCAAATCAGAAGGAAATAATATTGGGTGTCTCTTCTCTTATAAAGCCTGTCGAGAACATGTCAGGGTCATATTTCACCTCAAATTAAAAAAAAGATGATGTTGTATATTTAATATATATATTTAGTTTTAGCATGATGATCATTAACCTAAATTATAAATTATTATTTAATCATTAATATTTAATATTTGTATGATTTTAAATAAAATAATTTAATAATAATTGTAACAATAATAATAAAATTGTAATAATAAGATTTTATCTAACAATAATATTTATTATTAATAAATAAAAACAGAAAAAAATACAAAAACTATATAGACAGATCAACTCAGCCTTTTCTACATTTTTATGCAACTGAATTTAAAAAAGCTATGACCAGTCTTATAGAGAAATTTAGCTGACTAACTTTTAAGACTAGTCCAAACCTTTTATGCAACTAATGCTATTTTTGATTTGCTACATACTTTTCAATCAAAGTTACCTGACATGTTCTGACACAGTTTAACTCAAGTTCTTGTCATATTTTAATGTGATAATGTGAGAAATGTTGAGGGTGTCTGATTAATGTTTGGTTTGACTGTGTATATATATCTACTCACCTCGCTGGCGAACCTGGATAGTGCGTAATGCCAGGATGTTCTGCTCATCTGACAAGAACTGCTTCATTTTGATGAAAGGCTCTTTGCCCTTGACGGTGAGCTTCCTCCAGGGTTTAGGTCGAGCCAGGATCTCGCTGACCGAGCCCTGCGAGAGGCCCAGCACGTAGTGGCCGAACACACGCTGACCGATGTTGTGTTTCAGCAGCTGCTCCTTGACCTGATAGGCAATTTCTGCTGTGTCCAACTGGTCGTCATCTCCTCCCCCTGAGCTTCCGCTCTCTGATTGGTCGCTTGGCATGCCTGTCTCCATAGCGACGGGCATTGAGGTGTTCTGATTGGCTGACATGAGGGCCGCTTTGGCGGCGTAGAGGGCGGTGGGGAACGCCATGATGGAGCTGCCGTCTTTCTTGAAGAGCGGAGACAGGAGCTGCTTCTGCAGGAGCTGATCTCCGGGAAGCTTCTCACCCGAGAAGGGTGACACTGAGAAGGGGCGGGGCAGTTCGTGGATGGAGGAAGGCGTGTCAGTGTTGGGCGGTGCTGGGCTGGAGGAAGTGCGGCCATCTATAGGCAGAGTTCCTGGAGGAGAGGAATACGACCCCGCCGGGCGACTCACGTCCTTACTGGAGTCTTCAGAGTGACCTCCGTCTTAGACAGAGAGAAAAGACATATTAACTTGATAAAACTGATATAGGGCTGAAACGATTCCTTGAGTAACTGCAATAACTCGATTCCAAAAAATGATCGAGGCAAAATATGCTGACTCGAACACTCTATTCATTAATTTTAAAGTTCATGTCACGTTTTTTCGCAATGATTTTTGCATTAGTGTGCCAATGCACTTACCCTTACGTCACCCACGAAGCAGAAGGAGACGGCGGTGTTTTGATTTGAGGGTGCGAGCGTGGACTAGTGCGGGCTGCGTAACAATGGTGATGAACAAAGAGACTGAAATGAACAGGATAAAACTACAAAAATGTCCTACTCAGAGACCGGAGGCGGACTGTCACCCGAAACCAGGTAAATGGATGGGATAAACCACAACGGTCAGTGCAACACTGCAGGACAGATGTGGAGGGAACACTGACAGCGAGAGCGTCAAAGTGGCTGGAATTAATTCATTTTAAATGTAAGCTGGCGGTGAGGTGCGGCGCAGCAGATCATGGACGGTGAGAGCGCAGAGGAGAGTTTAAATCGAGGTTAACTTTGTGGCAATGAGCTATGGTGCGTTTCAGCGGCATCAAGTCAGAATGCAGCCACGCTTTGCAGGGCAGTGTGAACGCACGGCTACACTATACCGGGGTATTTATCAGCTTATACCATGGCTACTTATCAAAGGAATGAGTTTACGGTTAATAAAGTTGTGCATGGCTTTTACGATTGAACATACAAAAAACTACGTAATAAAAAAAATTTAAAAAACATGGCTTGTATGAATACTTGATGCTTTAGTTTGAATACAGACAGTTGAATAAATTGTTGTAATCATGTCCCTAAGACTAATGTGCTCAATTAAACATGTGTGGTCATTTTAGTTTGATTGCAATGAATAGGGTTTATAAATGCACAGCCATTAACTTACTGTATGATAATAATAATAATAATAATAATAATATTTTACCTAATATTTTAATATTAATATTAAACATTTTATAATTATCATCAATAAATAAAATGTAGATTTTTTCCCCCAAAATGTAACCAATTAGTTCATTTTAAGAGACCTCTCTTATTTTCTCTTGCATTTTTAATATTGCTCTTTAATTAAGCAAAAAATGTTTTATCCGATTACTCGATTAATGGATGACATGTTCTGTAGAATACTCCATTACTAAAATATCGATAGCTGCAGCCCTAAACTGATAATTATAGCTTCTGACAAGATGAGTTATATTGAATGCTGCTGATGAGACGAAAATAAGTAAAAATAAAAGATTATTAAATACTCATTTCTACGGTTTATGACTGTTTATGACTTTAAAGGAAGAACATTTTCATGTACCATTTTTCATTTTAAGTTTTAGCAATTTTTTGTATATTTCTCATTTTTATTTATTTATTTATATACATATGCATGTATTTACTTGTTTATGTGTATTGTTTTTATTCATTAATATTTAAGTTTAGTTATTTAGTTATACAAGCTAAACTAAGTGTAATTGAGAAATGCTCATTTGGCAAAGTTTAAATTTTTTTATTTATTTCAAGCAACAAAACTATATTTTTAATGGTTTTAGTTTGCTGTTCTTGTACAGAAGGAAGAGGTTAGTGGCACATCTGTGAAGGTAAACAGACACATGCTTACCGCTGTTGTGTAACACTCTCACTTTATCCACAAGAAATTTGTGAGAGGGCAGAAAGGCGTCTTTGTCCAGCAGCAGAGCCTCCGTGGTTTTGGCCGATTCCTGCACACACACACACACA
Source organism: Enteromius viviparus (assembly GCA_032353835.1). Taxonomy (NCBI): domain Eukaryota; kingdom Metazoa; phylum Chordata; class Actinopteri; order Cypriniformes; family Cyprinidae; genus Enteromius; species Enteromius viviparus. The sequence goes on along the minus strand of JAUCNO010001851.1, from coordinate 932,429 downwards.
CACGCACCACAGGGCAGTTAAACTCTGCTGATCGATGCACATCTACATTATGGATGACGCCAGTGAGGCGTTCACACGGATCGCTGTGGTGCTTCTTCACTGACAGTGGAGAACTTTATTTGTCTTTTATTTGAGACGGTTCGTAACAGGACTCTTACACAACCATAAAGCTCTAGCTTCTCTCACCTGGGATGAACTTCCGTTGGCGGATGCCAGTTTCATGGCTTTCAGGATGCTGCAGGAAACATGATGATATGTTAACATCACCGCCATAGAACATCACCTTCATAACATGTGTTAAAGCAAAACCTCACCTGAGCTCTGTTTTGATCTCTTCATAATCCATCTGGGACTGTAGTTTGGCCTCCAGGGTCTTGAAGACACAAACATGGATGTTAATTATGGGTCATCGATCAATCATTACAGTCCAGAAAACACAACCAAAGTAGAGTAAGAATGATTTGTTTGCTTCCTTATAAAAAACAAACAGAGAAGCTTCTGAAGCTTCTGCTCACCAAGGTTGCATTTATTTGATCAAAAATACAGTGAAATCACCAAAACTGTGAAATATGTTTTAGTTTTTAAAATAAATATTTTAAAACGAAATTTCTGTGATCAAATCTGAATCTTCAGCATCATTACTCCAGTCTTTAGTGTCACATGATCCTTCAGAAATCATGTTAATATGCTGATCTTCTTGTAATTATATTGCTGTTTTGTTATTATCAGAACAGTTGTGCTGCTTCATAATTTTGTGGAAACTGTCATTTTTCATTTGAACTGATTCTTAGATGAGCAAACAGTTATCGTATCTACTGCTCTTGAAACGGAAATATTTTGAATATTTTGATATAAATTCTTACTGTAAAACATTCATAAATGTGCATGCATGCATATTAAAAAACATGCATATTAATTGTATGCTTGTTAATGCTGTTTTTGCTCTCTTTTCCAAAAGTGCTAGACTCTCTGGATTTTAGGATGCAGTGCAAGGTGCTTTGGATAAAAGCAAACGGGGTAAACAGGTTAAAACGTGTTAAATGGAGCTGAGAATACTATGCATGTATGCAAATATAAATATGACACTCTTGTTAGCAGCTGAAAGAATACTCAAATCAACCAAAAACATGTGAAACTGATCACACAGCTGTGATTATAGAGTTACACAGAAACAGGGCTGTAAGTTTATACTATTAACTATAACATCCTGGCCTCACACTGAAGTTAAATCAGTTGTCAGTTCACCTTTTTATCTTCAACTCCATAAAGCGCATAAACTCCATAAATCAAAGCAAGAACGCATAAACAAAACGCAGCATGTCTAAAGTGTAGTTCAAAACAAAAAATGGCATTTATATTCCCTCCCTCAAGATACATACAAACATACATGTCCATTACAGTTCTCACCTCTATAGCTTCTGACTTATAGGCCAGCTGCCGCTCCAGCTCTGCGATCTGATTGGCCGAGGAGTCCTGGACTTCCTGTAAGGTGAACTGGAGTCTCTGGACGTTCTCGAGCAGTCGCAGGATCTCTCTGTCCTTGGAGAACAGCACCGCCTCCAGCCGGGACAGCGAGATCTCATCTCGCTCCTCGCGCTCTCTCTCCTGAGACACCAAATGAAAGAAGATCAGCCTTTTTCAACTTCAAAATCGGCTCCTGCTCGCTGGCGTCCTGTAATCACAGCGCCTCAAACAGCCACTAATGAGGTTCCAGTGGTGTGGGAGCAACTGATCATGTCCTCCCGCTGCAGATTGGACGTGTTAAGGTGGCAATTTGCAGTCGCCCGTCTTTCATCTGAAAGAGTGTGTGATTCTTACCTCCTTGGGTCGCTCCTCTGATGGGCCGGTCCCTTTAGAAGTGCTGGAGAGCTGCTCCCTCAGCTTCTCCACCTCCCTCTGGGCCAGATCCGCTCTCTGCCATCAAACACACAAGTTTGGAAAACTTTAGTGTGTGCAGTGACCCCAAAAATATTTAGACACTTGATCTGACTATACTTGATCTTTGCTTTGAAATGCACATTTCGGTTTCAGCTTGTTTTGAGGGTCCCATTAACACATTCTGTTGACTATAAGTAACATTGAACCCACATATCTACTACCTCTCAGCAGAGCGTTAGCAGAGCATTATGAATACGTTGACATGTATTTGCAAAGATAACTGCTGTATAGTCAGTAGAGTTAATAAAGATAAAGAGTTAGCAGATATTAATCAGACGTAGTATTTATACTCTAATGAGAGTTTCCTGATATGTTGGTGTATTGTTAACAGAATGCTGAGATGGGATCATCAAAATGCAGTGTTACCCACATTTCTGAGGTGTTTAAATGGTATCAAAACCTGTTGCACACAATCTGTCATCTGATTAATAAAACACCTTTTTATCAAGTAAAAGGTTTTATTGCAATTGTAACTTTAGATTCACGTTTTTCACGCCTTTTTTGAAGCAAAATCTTTACAGATTTTTATGAATGCAAAAGTAACTTTAATATTGTTAGTAATATTTCAAGATGAACACTAGATTACTAGATCAAAGCAGGTTTTTCTTAATTATCCAGACATCATTATCTTTTAGAAAAATCATGTAAAAATATGTTTTTAAATATATTATTTTATTAAAAATAGATTTATAACTATATATTTACTTATTTATTTTTTTATAGATTTAGATACAAATAGTTTTTTTAAGTTTGCAGTTTTAATTAAATAAAACTATAATGACTGGTGCCATTAGGGTCTTTTCTTTCTTTCTTTTTTCTTTTTCAGTAAGATTTTTTATTTAATATTAGGTAAAGTTTTATCCGTTTAATGGTGTGATCTTGCCATTTTAATAGTTTTTTTTGTTCAGGTTTTTATTTTTTTATTTTTTATATCAAATATTTATTAAATATCAAGATAAATAACTTATTTCTGTCAATATTTATTTTATTTACGTCATTTTTAAATGTCAGAGGTGTTTTTTCAGCAACTTTTATTGCAGGCAGTATGTTATTTGTTTGTTGGGATATTTTATTTTAAATTAAAATTAATTAAATGTTTAGTAATTCTGTGGTGGTCTTTTGCCATTATTCTTGTTTTTCTTTCTATAAGGTTTTTTCCTACACATTTTAGTTGTAATTATGAGAGTTAAAACTAAAATGAGAAACAAATAACACAATAAAAGTTAATCAAAAGTAATAAACAAATATTTTACAAATTTGATTCCAGTTATTTCAAATAACGTTTTTATTTTTTAATGGGACGTAGTCTTAGTTACCTACTGTTTAACAACCCCTGTGCTTTTCTGAAAGTGTTTTTTCAGCCGTATTTACTGTAGACTGTTCAGGTTTAGGACGGCTGCAGTAAAATACCAGCAAGGCAGTTACAGCATCAATACAAATCAGGGCCAAACGTTCCCAGAGATCCAGAATCAAATGAACAATCAGGCTGAACGGAGCAGGAACACCCTCGAAAGCCCAATCAGAGGAGATTTACAGGTGCCGTGAAACATCCGCAGGTAAAACAGCGAGAGCAAACGTTCTGCTGAGGTGCGTGTTTACTTGCAGGCACTTTCTTCTCAAACTGTTTACCTGCTCTGTCACACTCGGCCTGCTAATTAATGACTCATTTTCGAATCATTTATCTAAGAGCTGCTGGCGAAGGGAGAAAAAGCAAATCACAGTGGAAAAAAAGGAAGCAATCAGCGCAATGAGGTAACTAACAGCCCTCCTCGTTCGCCACATCGCTCTCGTCTCTCAGCATCCATCTCTCTCTCTCCTGTCCTCCGCCGCTCGCACGGCACCATGGGAAAGAGTGCCGGCTAATCATAGGCCTGTGAGAGCGAGGACGAGGAGGCTGGTGGGGGAGGAAGAGGGGCTGCAGGGGTGTCTAATTAAACCCAAAGCTTGATTACGAAGGTGATTATCTAGGCGACGCGGCGTCTCAATCAGAGGCTGAGAGGAGGGCACCGCACTCACCTGGTTGGCCTTCTCCAGGTTCGCCATTAGCGTGCCCATCTCCTCCACTCTGGAAGACAAAAAACCTAGTGTTAAACATCGCATTTAATGCTCACATGCAATTACAAGCAGATTCATGCTGCTGATAAAATGCACGTCTAGTTGGAAAGTTGTTCTGAAATGAGTTTACAGAGAGATACACTCTCAGAAATAAAGGCACAAGCTGGTAACTTTTCAAAAGGTTCATGTTTGAATCCATATTGGTACCTAAAAGTTACATAAGTGTATATTTGAACCTAATAAGAATAAAACCCTACATTTTGAAAAGTTAATGCAGTTATTATAGTTAAAAAATATTTTTGCTACTTGAAATAAAATAAACATGAACTGTAATAAAATAAATAAAAATAAAAATAAAATAAACTTCATCTTTTTTTCAGCTAGTTGACAAGTCAATATTTATAATTTTTATTTATATAAACTTATCTAAATAACTAAAGATAAAAATAATTAAAAAATTATATGTATATATTTGTTTGTTTTTCAAACTAAACTTAAATAACAAAAACACAGTAAACAAAAACAAAAATACCTAAAACTTTAAACAAATGAAAACAAAAAGGTAAAATGTTATAAAAAAACAATCAAAATATTAGTAAAAACTTAAATAGTGTGTTTATGAATATAAATTAGATTTTGTGTTTAATGATAATGTTAATGTGTAATACAAATAATAATAATGTTTTTAGTGCAAATAAATATTTCATTACTTTTAGTAAAAAAGAAAAGTAAAATTAAGTGCTGTTTATTTTGACATTTAATGTACGTACACATATACGTACAATATTACATATTATACAATATTAGAATATGTACATGTACGAAAATATTATATTTATACATTTTATAACATTAGATTACATACAAACTCTTAAATGTTTCTATTATTATTATTCTTTTATTTTATTTGAACAATTTTAATAAAATGTGTTACAAACTTTGTATGGTGTCATGTGTAACTCCCAAATCTTAAACAAAGATTTCCTGCATGATTTCTAACGACACGACTGAAAAGGAAAGATTTCAGTGACTCGTTTATGGATTCAGTAAAAGTTCATTATGTGAGCGATTCATTAGACTGATTCAAACCAGTAACTGGAGTGATTTAATCATAAAGATTGTTAATCAGACGTTTTGAGTGCAGCAACAGAAAGACGTGAAGTCTGTTTTTCTTTCACCATCACTGAATTTCAGGAAACACTTTTGTTAAAGAAGAATACAGCTAAATGCACTGGCGTTTACATCACAGCGCAAACCTCCAAATGCAAAGGATAAGCTACTCTAGTATTTACACATAAATCTGCCTAAAAAGTGTCCTTTTCTCCAGAGGAACCTCGTAAAGCACAAACAGAAGAAATAAATAAATGAACACAAGTTCAGAAGTTCTTAAGGGAGTCACTGAAGTCAGTAAAACGCAAGGTTTGCTGTCATTAGAGTCGAGTGAGTCATATCTTATCTAGCGCTGCGTTCGGCATCATCGTATCCCAACATGCCCACACACACACGCTCGGCACAATCAGAGAACTCTCATTTGAATAGCGTCTCGGGGAGATTATTCATAAGGTTTGTTTGAAGTTCAACAGTTTCCTCTCAGCCATCAGGGAGTTGATTTTCAAAAGGTGGAGAGGCAGCGGAATAAAGAGGAGTGAAAGATTGATTAAACATGTGAGTCTCTGAGGTTGCGCTAAACAAAGATACCTTCTCAATTAGACGAGATTCGCTTTAAGAGCACAATCAGAGAAATGTAGTCTGAGGAGAGGACCGTTCAGAGCCCTCGCCAGCCACACAGGCCTTTGAGTCGAGATCGAGAACGCAATCGGATCACCTGCAGACCCAAATGTCCTCTTGATCCGAACCGAATGAAATCTGTCTATTTATCAGAACAGGACCAGGACTACTTGTGCTGTAACCTAGGAACATAGACGACTGGCTTATCAATTAAAAGCTTTCGAGCGGACAGTTAAACACTTAAAGAGCAATAAGTTGGCCAAAAAGTGAACCTTGCCCCTCTTGATAGAAGATGTAAACTCTAAGACCAGGTAAATGTCTTGTTTGATGCTGTAATACAGTAGCATACTACTCATACTAACTTCTGTAGTATGCAAAATGCCAAATATATATGCATTTCTTCTGTTTTATAGGTTGTGTCCTTATCTAGTTCCTAGTCTTTTTATCCTGGCATTGATTAATATGAATAGTGTTGGTTTTTGGACTAACGTTGTGTCAGTGAAGCACAAAAATACATTGGTAGGGCTCAAAATTATAGATAGTTTTTTTTTTTTGCCAAAAATCATATCTTATCAAAAATCGTAAATTAGTCAATTTCTTACAAAACAAATATATATATTAAAATACATTTTTGATTAGTAATATACATTGCTCAGATCTTTATTTGGACACCTTTAAAGGTGATTTCCTCAGCATTTAGATTTTTCTGTACCCTCAGATATAGTTATCATATAGTAGTATCCAACAAATCATCCATCAATGGGAAGCTTATTTGTTCAGCTTTCAGATCATGTATAAATCTTAATTATGGAAAATTAACCCTTACAACTGGTTTTGTTGTCCAGGGTCACAAATGTTAATATAAGTGTGTGATATTGTACACTGTGTGAGATGCCATATATAAATCTGCATAGCTAAACCTTCACAACTCACTAAGAGATGCTGCAAAACTTATTTCGGGAGGAGCATGTACAGTATGAATCCCCCACAGCTGGCGCTGCATTATCTAATCAATCTCCTCATGTCATCCGTCCAATCAGACCCATTTTTGCTGCTATAAATAAACCCATTTCCCTTCCTTGCCTTCCACATCTCGTCTTTTGTGCATCCCTCCTCCGCCCGTCTTGCACCTTCCTTCAACGGGGGGCATGCAAGGTTCGAGCTGGACGTTGAGCTCCGCTCTCTCCGCCAAACTTGCTTACTAATTTATTACCCCTATCATGAGGAAGTGCGAACTCGTGAAAATAAACAAGCATATGAAATAAAACAAGCTATTACTCAAAATTATACAATTTACTATCATCTTAATCACAAACTGTAAAAAAAAAAAACAATTCAATTCAAAAAGTTCAGTCTGTTTTGAGGGTTTTAGAGGGATTTGTTGTGAAAGAGATGCACTGAATCGGTTGTTTACGACGACACACCAAACATGTAGCTTGAGATGAAATCACAGAAACAGGAAATGAACATCAGAGAATAGAAAAACCGGCAATACAACAAACATTAAGTGAATAAGTGTCTTACTTTTCTGCCTTTTCTTTGTCGTATTTACACCTTAGTTCCTGCAGCTCTGTTCGGGCCGAGTTGAGCGCTGTGAGACAGAGAAACAGCTGCCATTATTGACCTCTGACCTCATATCAAGCCTCGGATGACTTCACTGTTTGATATGGATCTTACATGACTGAAGCGCTTTGATCCGGTCCTCAGGCTGGCCCAGTCTGACAGGCCCCGAAACGTCTGATTCATGTTCCTCCCTGTGGAAACGCAAGACGGCAGAGAGATCAGAACAGGAAGTGACTGAAACCCCGCTGAGAAATTAGGAAGCCCTTGAATGGATCTCTAGAAAGCCACAGCTGATTTCTGCTAAGCGTCTTATTCAGAGATGAATACAGTAGCCATCTACAGTATGTAACACTGCCAAATCTGAAGTATACAGGGTGAGATGCGATATCCCATAATGCAACGCACACACAAATAATCATCATACATACCATACAGAGTTCTTAACACAAAACTGTGAAGAAAAAAATAGCATTTATATTTTAAAAAGTTACATATATTTTTTCTGATTAAAATAAAAATACAAATCTGTAATTAAAATTTTATTTACAAAATTTTATCAAAATCAGATTTTTATATATATATATATATATATATATATAAAATACTTTTTTATTTATTTGTTTATTTATTTTTTCAGTTATTCAATCATTGATTCAATTTTACATGTGATATCCCATAAGGCAATGCACCAGACTGGTCAACTTTTTTTTATGCGATACACTTTATGACATGCATATATTCTATATACTTTATGTAATTAAATAATAAAATTCAAAAAGTCAATACACTCTACAACACACACGTGCAGATCAGTTACAATTCATGTTTTTTTAATACAAAAATTTTATGAAATATAATTTAAATATTTATTAAATATGAATAAAAAATACAATTTAATTGCAATAAAAAAAGAAGTAATAAATAATATATATATATATATATATATATATATATATATATATAAACACATAAGTACTGTGCAAAAGTCTTAGGTCTTGGTTTTTGGTTTTAAGTGAGTTATTTCTATCTTTTGCGGAAGCGTGTCAGATAAATATCAGTTTAAATTTCCAAACATTATTTTTGTCATTAATTGTAATAATGCAGTGAGATTATTGTCTGATATCAGCCAGTGCTCCACACAGAGATCTGATCTGATCATCATCAGTCAGAACAAACTGAGACAGACTCGATCCAGAAGAACTGTGGCAACGTCTCCAAGATGAAGAAAAAAACTTACCTGGAAAGCTACAGCACTGATCAGAGTTTTAGACACTCGTGTAAAAATGCTGTAAAATGAGGATGTTTTCAAAAATAATGCCATAAATAGATTTTATTTATTAATTAACTTCTATTAACTAAATCAAATAAATATTTGGTATTACAGCTTTTGGTAAAAGAGCTTCTGTTCCCAGGTACACTTGCCCAGAGTTTTTCAGGGAGCTAAGTTTTTTTCTTCATCTTGGAGACGTTGCTTGAAAACCTTTGCACAGTCCTGTATATATATATATATGTGTGTGTGTATTATATATCTACATAATATATTTGTATTATATATGTTTTATAATAGAAATAATTATTGCCAATATAGCAAATGAACAGCATTCACCGAGCTAGATATTTTGATACAGAAAATACAGTATGCAACAGGTTTTGTGAGGAATCTTCCGGTGGTCACGCACCCTTGCTGTGGGTCCTGGTGATTCTGGAGTGGGGTGTCTCCATCCTGGGCGTTCTGTGTGCTGTTTGGTGTCATCATGTGGGCCGGCTGTGACGACGCCTCCCCCGTCTCCACGGATACAGGCCCCTCCTCTGTGTGTTCTAAACACAATTAATTACATTCTAACAAGTCCACTTTCTCTCTGAAATAACAAGTGTTGAGTTGAGACTTTATTTCTCATTATAAAATTACAATACTGTTCAAAAGTTCAGGGTCAAATTTTGATTTTTGGAAAAAAATTAATACTTCAATTCAGCAAGGATGCATTAAATTGATCAGATTCTAATTCATATTTCAAATAAATTATGCAATTTTGAATGTTCACCAAACAATGCTAAAGAAAAAGGGTTTCCAACACTGATAATAAATTTGAAAAGTTTCTTGAGCAGCAAATTATATACTACATTTAATTCTTATCTATTCATTTATTTGCTGTTGTGGTGGATAAAATGATAGAAAAAAAAGTGATTCACTAATTTCAATATTTGTATTATTCTAAAAATGCACTTCTTTTGTTTAGAGCAAGGTTGTATGTTATGGTTATGATTAATATGTTTTTTTATGATTAATATGATTTACATCAGAATTCACTCAAAGGTTTCCAAAATGAATTAGGTTTAAAAAAAAACAGATTATTGTAGTATGCTTTAAAAGCATTAAAGTATGCTTCACTATGTGAGTGAAGAATTGCTTCTCAGCAGTAGTGTTCAGTGTAGAGAACAGTGTGTGTGTGTGTGTGTGTGTGCATATCCTGGTGTGTTAGTGACTCTGACCTGCTTTATCAAGGCACTCCAGGTGTTTTCTCCAGCGCTCTGAGAGTTCTGTGACCAGAGCGTCGCCGCCAGGAGCCGAACGCTGAAGTTCTGCCAGACGCTCCTGAGTGGCCTGCAGCAGCGGAGCCGGATCTGTACACACACACACACACACACACACAGATACAAAGCTACATTAGTGTTCACAGTCACAATTCAGAAAAAACTGAGGGCAAAAAAGGTCAGTTGTCAATACACCTTAGGTTAGATGCCATACTGAATTTAACAGGGATGGTGTGACCTACAGTCTTTACACTGGCACACACTGATCATTTTCATAACTCACAACATAACTAGTTTTTGTGTAAGCTTCTTCCCGAAAGACATTTCATCAGCTGAACAATCAGTATGTTATTAAAAACAGCTTCAGTCCCTCACAGCCTCACTTTCATTCCTGTCAATATCAAACATGGCGTAACCTTGCCTAAGGTCAATAGTGTAACAATTCATGAAGCACTTTTCACACAGAAATCACTTTTAAAATAAGCAGCCTTCTGGTCAGCGTAGCAAACCTGTGCAACCAATTTTTTTGTCCTCACATGAAACTCCCAAACGTGCAGATTACTATTAGACCCTGCTCGTTTAATTACACAGAGCAGTGGTGAATATGAACACTAATGTTAAATAATAGACAAACTATTATTTAACTGTTTTTACTTGCCAATATTAAAATACTAAAAAAATATTATTATTATTATTATTTATTATTATTATAAATAAATGAGTAGATTATTAATGACAATAATTAAGTGTTTCATTTTTTTCATTATTTATTTAAATAAATACTACTACTACAAAATTTACTAATATAGTAAAATTACTTGAAAAATGCCCTATTCAATAACAATGGTAACACCATTAGCTAACATAACTTTCATGCATTAACCAATGAGAAATGCATTTATTCTATTCTATTCTATTCTATTCTATTCTATTCTATTCTATTCTATTCTATTCTATTCTATTCTATTCTATTCATTTTAGCATTTGTTTATTTTTTAAGATTAGTTCACGATAACTCAGGTCCATTAAATAATATTAACACTATAACAGTGCATTTGTAAGTGTTGAAATGAACATTAACTAAAAATAAAATTTGCTTTTCAGTGTCAGTTCATGTAAACAACTGGAAGCTTATCATAAAGTGTTACCAAAACATCATTTCCCACATCTGAGCGAATCAAAATATTCCCTTAATATCTCTAAAAACCACCAACCTCAGCTGCTTAACTTGCTCCCAAATACTTATCTAGACAAATCCAACAAAGTAGAAGAGGATAAAAAGTCACCCAAAAAAGAAATAGTATATATATATATATATATATATATATATAAAGGTGAGATTCTTTAGCACAACAGAGGAGCTGTTTTGCAATGCATGTGTCTCAGCGAGGGGCCCATGGGGCCAACTAGGAGGCTGTTTCTGCGCTAACAAGTCTCCTCTGGATCATTTGATCATTTAAATTATTATGCCAGGAATCCTCAGGAGGCGACTCGGCTCTCCACATCACAGGGCTGTTTTTAATCTTCCGTCTTCCCTTTCTTCCCCTGAAAAAGTTGAGCGCGGCGCGGCTCAGAGAGGAGCCGTGCTCCTGTTGTGTACCTGGCAAAGGAGGTGACTCCCCGAGTCAGAGAGGCTCATGGGAGCGTGGCTTTCACAACTCTAAAAGACGAAGGAAATCGCTTCTGTTTCCACTTGGACCCGTGCAGACTTTCATCCTGCACGACAGGGGTCCTGATCCGCTCACACTTCTCAAGCAGACACAGATCTGCTTCCTGGCTCGCTCGGTATTTCCGGTCAGATTTTTCGTCCTTCTAAATCGGGGTCAGACGGGAAGGCCATGAGGGCGAGAGAGTATTGAATAAATCAGGACGTTAAAAACAACCAGCGAGACTTTAAAGCCGCAGAGCGCATGCACGTGTGCGCTTTGTTACAAAAGCACAGTGGATATTGCGTCAGTCACTTGGGACGCTGCTTTTAAGAGTAGTATAACTCCTTTTACACAAAGACGACGGCTTAAATCAGCGCATCAACTCCTTTATCGCTTTCTTTTAAGTTCTAATGATCAAACCCTTCAGGCTTTATTCTCCAACACAAGCCGCGGTTCTCCTCAATCAGACGCTGGGAGTCAAACTCTGCAAACTAGATGGGTTTGCGAGACGGCGGAAATCACATTATGGAAGTCGCTGTAGATATTAAAGTGTGTGTTTGCGCCTCTGAATGATGTCTGGATGCATCTGGATTAAACTGAAGCGGGAGCTGATCAAACCGCAGACATATTGCATGTGGCTTTTGCTTAATTCCCAGGGAAAGAAACCAATAACACTGTATCAAAAGAAACATTTTTTCTGCACATGCACTAAAGCAATATGCCATTTTTATTTATTTACTTGTTTTCTGCCATGGTGCCATAGCTGTACCGTATATTTTTGGTGGTACTGTTATATATACACCGTTAAACTGAAATTCATTTCATGCTATTCACAAGATACTCAAAGAAATTGTGTTTTTGAGAAATGTACCATGGCAGTAGCATTGTATTGATTGAATTTCATTACCAATGTATATTTGAAATCATCACAGGATGATCTTATACGATCATTGTACCATGATACCACCATAGTACTATTTTTGGTAAAAGATTAAATTTATATTTGATATTACATATGAGATATTTAAATGTATGTGCATTGTTATTTATAAGGTGAATATGGTAGTTTTATGGTACTTTTTGTGAGAACCATCTGGTATTATGACAGAAACATGGTATTTCGGAGTAAACACTGTCTTGTACATAATGTACCGTACACAAAAAAACAAATGTTAAATTTTTTTTTTTTATAGGAAATATTCAAGTAGCTTATATATATATTGCTGCTGAAAAGTTTGGGATTTTTATTGTTTTTTAAAGAAGTGTCTTCTTCTAGGCTGTATTTATTTGATCAAAATACAGAAACAAAACTATTAGTAATATTGTAAAATATTATTGCAATTTAAAAAATTGTTTCCACCTGAATATACTATAAAATATAATTTATTCCTGTGATGCAAATGCTACATTTTCAGTATCACTACTTCAGTCTTCAGTGTCACATGATTCTTCAGAAATAATTCTAAAATGCTGATTCATAATCAATGGTTGTGCTGCTTAATATATATATGTATATATATATGCTGCGCGCGATAAACGCTGCAAGTTTGATGAATGCACGATCGCCGCGCACTGCTTCTGCTCGGCATACGCGCTGCTTACGCGTGCGGT
>JAUCNO010001851.1:890409-916601 GCA_032353835.1 Enteromius viviparus | reverse complement strand
AGCTGCAGGGACAGGACGACTGGTTGCAATCGAGGGAAAGATGAATGCGGCCAAGTACAGGGATATCCTGGACCAAACCCTTCTCCAGAGTGCTCAGGACCTCAGACTGAGCCAAAGGTTTACCCTCCAACAAGACAATGACCCTAAGCACACAGCTAATATAACGAAGGAGAGGCTTCACAGCAACTCTGTGACTGTTCTTGAATCCAGAGGCCTGACTTAAACCCAATTGATCATCTCTGGAGAGACCTAAAAATGGCTGTCCACCAAAGTTTACCATCCAACCTGACAGAAGCGGAGAGAATCTGCAAGGAGGAATGGCAGAGGATCCCCGAATCCAGGTGTGAAAAACTTGCATCTTTCCCAAAAAGACTGATGGCTGTTTTAGATTAAAAGGGTGCTTCTAATAAATACTGAGCAATACATAGGACCATGTGATATTTCAGTTTTTCTTTTTTAATAAATCTGCAAAAAATTAAATATGAATTTACAAAAGAAACAAGTATGAAATATGATAATGAATAAAACCTTTGGAAATAGTTCTATTCAGGTTTTACAGATGTTTAAAAGGGAGCCAACCAACACAGAATTAATAAAGATTCTAATTTGGCAAAAAAAATAAAAAATAAAAAACCCTCAAGTAAGCGCATTTCCAGCAAATCCTAATTAGCTCTGAAGAAAACCAAACAGTAAGACCCATTTATTGAATGCTAAATAATTAATGCATGAGGAAATACAAACAAACAAATGCAAAGCTTGATTCTGAAACGCCCGTCTCCTCAAACTTTCCCTGTCGCTTGTGGTTTATCAGCCATGCCTGACCTGACTCCTGATGGATAAATGTGTGTGTGAGGGTATAAATAGCTGTACTTCAGGGACAAAATTGTAAAACCTCTTTTTGTGGACACCCTAAAAGTAAATATTAATTATAAAAATAATGTTTTTAGTCATTACAATTAGCTTTCTATGAAACTATAGTCAGACAAACAGATGTGTGTATATGTGTGTGTGTTGCATGCGACGGGAAGATCTCAAACAGTAGCTGCTGTCACGACCCCTCGCCTGACAGAGAGAATGTGACGGAGAAGTAACCGCGAGGAGCAGGGGGTCGGATGATGAGCCAATGATGGAAGAATGGAGTGTGTGAGCGTATACGTGAGAAGGGCTGCGGGAGGTTTTTGAGGGGGAGCTCTGCGTCCCGTCACACTCCGTGGGGCAAAGGTGATGACAAATGCGCCATTTAAAACTCACTCAGTCAACCGAGCGACTCGGCCTGGGAAAGCCATTCACACACACACACACACACACACACAGATATAGAAACCCTCCCCCTCAGCCTGTAGGCTCCATAAAGTCTGTATGAAGTCTGACTGCCTAAATCCCCCAGTATCAGTAACCTGACTACATTATGAGCCCCGCTTTAAGCCCACAGCTCAGTCGGGGAACCGTAGAGCGCTGGGACTGCAAGTCCAACACCTGGTGCCACCATTTCAAAGTTCCCTAAACTAAAATTATCAAACCACTAGGGACACATAACCCTCGCACCTTCTCAATTAAACAGCTTTCTCAGTAGGAGTCCAAAATCTGATCACAAAGCCAGTCAACCTGCTCTTGTTCGCTGTTAGCATCAAGCAGAATATGAAGCTAAAAAATATATTATTAAACCTTGATGTGTAGCTCATCCTGCGACATTCATGCTATGGACATGGATGGTGATTTAAAACAGGTTAAAAAAAGGAGGGATGGGGCCAGTAAGTTTTATGATGTTTAATATGCTCTAACTGTAATTTTTCTAATAAAAATTACCATTTAAAAAAAAGCTCCAGGTTTGCTGTGCTAAAAAACTAATTGTGACTATCTTAGTATGAGTGATCATTTTTATAATGATTATTATTAAAAAAAATTAATACTGTATAATGTACTATTATAAACATATTATAGAATAAGAATTGAATATTCAATAAAAATATTTTAAGTTTTTTTTTACAGCACAACTGTAAATATTCAATAAATATTTATATATAACATAAAATAATAATATAAACATAAATGCATATACATGTAAATATAAATACACGCACATACAGTATTATTTTCGAATATATGTACACATAATAATACACAGAACACTTATATTACGTTAACAAAACCTTTATTTTGGATGCAATTAATCACGATTAATCATTTGACAGCACTAATATTTATGTCTGTTTTATTTTATTTACAAATGTTAAACATGCAGAACATCATAGCATCATGGTGGTGAGTTTTGCAAATTTAGGTTAAGAATAAGAACCACTTTTATTAGTGTGAAGAACCTTTTTTCTGTTATAAAGAACGGTGTGTGCCTCTGAAAAGTTCTATGGATGTTCATGTTCAAGTCAATTAAAAAATCTGGTGCCACATGCACTTTTTCAAGCTGTTTGGACTGAACTGTGTGTTGTGTGTGTAAACCCTACAATGATAAAGATCCACCAGTAGTTTTCTTTTAATTTAATAAAAATAAGTTCCCCCTTCTAAAAATCAAGCCATTCTCAAAAGCATGTTGGTGTGGCGTCACATCGACAGAGGCCACTCCCACAATAGTTGATTGACAGCAGCGTGTCACACAGAATGAACTGGTGTCTTACCTCAGAACCGTCCTGAGTGAGGCGTCATCAGACCGAGACACAGAGACAAGCGAGACAAAGCAGTAGTCATTTACCCCCTATTATGTTCGCGAGAATCATTCATGATCCAGCCTCACCTACAGAAGCAGTGAGTATAATGTCTTTTAATGAATCTTTGCAAATGGCCTTTCCTAATAATGTGCTAATTAGCAAGTTTCACTATGAATACAGCTAAAAAAAGATCCCCTGAGAGCCTCTGGAAAAGAGGGGCGGAGTCAGCGGAGCTCGTGAAGATTTAAAGGGGAAGTACACAGGACAGAGTGATTTCTAAAGAGCTGTTTATGACGGGAAAATTAGCGTTTTTAAAAATATCTTTGAGAAATTTTAAAACAAACTATATTACAAACTTACAAACATTAAGATCCTAAATAATCATATTAGCTTGTGGAAAACTGGGTTTGTATGACCCCTTTAACTTTAAAGTGAAGTTAGATGCGGATAACATTAGATTAATACAAATAACTAAACGTTCCTCCTTCACATCCTGTCACAGTTTCAACAAAAAAACAGAAAGTACCATGCTTCTCCACACTTGGTTTCATCTGTAAGAAAAGTGTTGGATAAGTTACTCATAAAAAGTAATCCACTACTAATTACTAATTGCTTCTTTAATATTGTAATTCGATTACAATACTTATTACTGTTTAAAAAAATAAGATTACTAATAACTTTACTTTCAAGTTAATTTCATGTTTAATTAAATATACACTACAAGGTGAAACTTACAGGTCTTTTATTAAACACTGACAAAAAAAATGTATGAATATTTTCATCTGGCAATGTCAATTTTGGTTTTGTAAAATAAAGAAAACAAATAAGGTGCAGTATATCTTCATTCTCAGTCTCTGTGAATATCTTCCTGAAACTAGTATTCTAACTAATGCACAAAATATGATTTTTACTTCATGGATTTTTAACACTGCATGTGTAACTTAAGTAATGTCATTTATTCACGTTATTAAGTGTAATAAAATGACATAAATAAAGAATGCGTAAAAGTAATTAGAATACTGTGTACCACGCTATTATCTCTCTTTATTATCTCAGATGTGAAAATAAGATTTTCTCAGATGTTCCTCTCGAGAAAAAGTAAAACTTCAGCAGAGATCTCAATGTCTCAAACTGTGCTCAGACACCAAAGCCTGCTATCAAAAGTCATCTCAATATTAATGTTATCCTCTTCTCATCAAATTCAAAAAGAATTGAGTTTTTAATTTGAATTATTATCCACATTCAGTCTATTGTCTCTTCTTTTCACAGTATCCAGCTTTGTTTCTAAATATAGGAGAGATCAATTAAATCCACAAAGTCTATTTTTAATATATTTATTTATTTATTTAAAAAAGTGTCTTTTGCTCACACCAAGGCTGCACTAATTTGCTCAACAATACAGTAAAAGCAGTAAAACTGTGAAATATTAATACAATTTAAAATAATGTTTTCTATTTGAATATTTTGTAAAATCAAATTTATTCTTGTGATTAAAGCTGGATTTTCAGCATCTATCCTCCAGTCTTCAGTGTCACATGATCCTTCAGAAATGATTCTAACATGATAAAGAAACGTTTCTGATTATTATTATTGTTGATAAAATTTTTTAAATATATGATTCCTATGCAACGTTAAAAACGTCTTTACTGTCACTTTTGATCAATTTATTAGAAATTATTTTCTTACCGACTCATCCATCTATCTGCAAGCTAACAGTGGCATAGCTTAGCATATCTCACACATTATTATGAAATGATCATCTGATACAATCGCTGCAGCATATTTCAACATTTTTGCAAGTGCACAAGCATGAGAACAGTGTGACCTGATCTTAAATGTTCCATGAAAAACATCACTGAAACTTAAATTCCTCTCATTTTAACATTCAACAGTCTTTGCCCTTGATACTCGAGCAGTAATAATAAATGCTTTTGTAAAAGCCTTGATGAAGAAAGTAATAAAGCGGAGAGAGAACGAGGTAAAGAGCGAGATGCGTCTCTTCCTCCGACTGCGTGTGCTGAAAGACAAACTTGCCTCTCAAAGCCTTTTTGTTTTAGTGGCGTAGTGAAGGACACAGTCGGACAAACATCAATAAGAATCAGCTGTGAAGTGCGCTTGAAAGCGGCGCAGAGGCGCAGCTGCGTGCGGCTTCGCTGGAGACGAGTGATCTCAATAAAAGATGAAGGATACAAACAAGAGGGAAGCCAACGGATCGGGCGAGAGAGGCCAAGCATTTGTGTTAACTCTGGAATATTAACTCAAGGCCACCGGGATGATTTCTGGAGGTGCTGGTGACGTCTGGAGCCATGCAAATCTGACAAATTGTTATTTGGAGACTGATCTTGTCAACGAATCAAAACCCGAACGATTCGTTCACTTCTGAATCTGACTCAGCTGTTGGTGTTGGTTCAGTGAGATGTTTTAACATTTGATTGACTCGCTGAACCGAGAACCTTCTGGTGTTAATGAATTTTATTATTGCTTAAATGCAAATTACAATTCGGTCCTAAATGGTTTAATTTTTATGAGCTGAATCATGACTAACAAACCGATCTGGGACACGTAAAATTATAATAAGAGCTCTTATTAATAAAACCTAATCAAAAAGTAAACATCATTATGTGCTTACCTATGGCTTTATTGGAGAGTTTATGGCACAGGGTTTTTAGAATGGGTTTTAGAATCAGAATCGGCTTTGCTGAATCAATAAAAAAATAATATATTCTCTAAAACATCTCAATTTCTGACTAAATTTTGCTTAAGAATGCTTTTTTTTACACTGGAGTAAATGAGATTTCTAAGATTTCTATTAAACAAATAGTAATAAATGACACTTACATTTAAGGATTTTTAAAATGTTTTTTAATGATTTTCTGCTCTTTTTTCATTTATTTTATTTTAACTGGAATACATCACACTTGCTTGAATTTTTTATTTTATTTTATATATTCATTCATTTTATACATATTCACCAAAAGCAAGTAGTTCAAGCTGATATTCAGATTTTTACATTTATTTTGCATTTATTTATTTTTACTGGAATAAATGACAATTACTTTGATGTTTATGAGCAAAATAAAATAAATTCAAAATATATGTACTAAACACAAAAAGTTATATCTGACACAATTACACTTGTATTAAGGGTTTCAGAATAAATTCTAAACATATTTTCTAAAAACAAAATATGACAATTATACTTGTTCAAATGAGGTTTAATTTTTTAATCATTTATTTATCTGTATTTTCTTATATTTTAATATTTAATGCAAAAACTTTCGGTAAGAGTAAAATGTGTCTAAATACATTTTTAAGCCACTATACACATAGTACAGAAATTCTAAAATATATTTAACCTTTATTCACCATGTAAGGCACTTAAGAACAGGATTTTATCCATGACGGCTTGTCAAGACGATACAGTATACCGTAAGATGCTGTGAGACACGTGAGGCTTATATATTCACCTTCACACACACATTGGCTTCAGTATTTTCTCCCTGTGGGCTTGTTCTCTATAGGGACTCATTGGCCGGGCAGCACTTTTATGAACATAATGCATTATTAAACATCTAAAACATCTCCTGGGCTTTGTGTTTATTACTGCTCTTACAAATCATCAGTACATAATCTCCGGCGGCCCACAGAGATCTCACACACACACACACACACACACACACACAAGCACAGATATCTGATGAAAACCCCCCTGAAAGAGTCACATCTTCAGCAATAAGACGCTCAGAGTGTGAACTACTAATGAAACATGTGACACTGAACACGTTTGGTCCCGAAGGACCTCGAGACCATCAACAACCACAACACGATGAGTTTTTTTTTTGTTTAGATGAAAAGGTACATCCAAGCGTGTTATTTTTTTAAGTGTGCCAAGCTACAGCAGGTCATGTGAGTTTCACATTCAATCTGAGGAAACTCACGAAGTACACAAAATACCGTCACTCTTCCATGAAAACAGTGACATAAAGAGGCTTACAGATGTGTGAGGGAATTACCAGGGTGAAAAATACATCCAGCCCTACGCGTTTCAATACAAACATCCAAATTACATCTCAAACTGTCACGAACTCCAAATCTTTGATGAGCACTGGCTCACCTTCATGTCAATCTGACAGACCAAAACTAACTGTCAGGCTTCACAAATGACCAACAAAAGAGGTTCATATGAATATATGTGCTATATTCCAAGTCCAATGACAACTGTATGTGATGAACAAAGCTAAATTTAAACTGAGCCAGATGACTGAATTTATTGTTTTACCTTTAATCCATCATAAATATTCTATCTTCAATCACAACTATAATTAAATAATGAAATAAACCATTGGAATATTTATAGAAACACTTTAAAGACGCATTATTTGTGTGATTTTTGTAACAAAATTACGACAATTTGCACACAAAAATAGAAATAAATACTAAACCTAATAAGGATTTAAGGTCAGTTCCTCACAAAAAGCATCAAATGACTTCAGAAGACTTATATAGTGCAATACATGTCGTATGTAGTGCAAGAGTCATATAAACTTTATATGGTTTAATATACTTTAATGGTTTTTTTGTTGTTTCCCCTTTTTATATAATGACTGAACCGCAGGTCTCAAATCTAATATTTTTTATTAAAAATTGACACTTTAAAACCAGTTGACATCAATAATGCCAAGTGCTAACCCATAAACAAATCAGAATTTTATGCCACTATCATTATTTTTGCATCTTTTACATATATATTTTTATTTGTTTCATTGGTTTCACTTTATTTTACATTACCTGAACTTACATGTACACTGTACTGGTAATATAAGATAACTACGTTGCATAGGGCTAGGTTCAGGGTTAGTACCTTGTTATTACCTAGTAATTATAATTACTATAATAAGTACATAGTATGTACATGAGCAACAGGACTGTAAAAAGTGCTAGCGTTTTATATTCTATTCTCTTTAAGATCTATTCTCAATCTTAATATAAAAAATATCCATCATAAAAAAAATCATATATTTTTTAAGTAAATTAGATGCATCGTTTTTTTTAAATGCATGTCTAAAAAATGTATTTTCTGTATTTATGAGGTGTGAAATGTATTGTGCTAAACATTTTTTAAATGTTATTTATAAAATTATGTAATTTCCACTGCAACCAGAAATACTGGCCCTAATAATGTTTTATCAAAATAAGCACAATGTGAAAAGATTCATCTGCTAAATCTGGGTCTGTTCTTCACGCTAAGCCTCAGATGACTTCATTAAGCTCTGAATATAGCACAAGAGTCGTATAAACAGTTTTAAGGTGCTTGACAGTGCTGTATAGTGAAAGTGAACTGCTACATTAAGATCTTTATGAATGCCCCTTAGAAAAACAATCAGTCTTTCAGGTTTGCAATCGAGTAAATAAACATTTAATTAGCAATTTCTGACAGTAACCTGCTGAACTCTCCCGCAGTACCCCTGGTCACCACCAGCCAGCGCCGCAGCTCTAGCATTTATTAGAGCAAACAGCAGGTCCATGAGGTCTTTCATGACAAAGGCGTCTTCAGAGCGCCGGCTAAAGTTGGGTCCTTTTGAACGCAGCCGGTTTTGGCGATTTCCTGAAGATTCACAGCTCTCGACCAACATGAAACACGCAAGTCAGCGCCTCAGGAGTACTGACGGAGGGAGAGGGCGGCACAGGGGGATTATGGGTACAAAAACACAGGCAGAGGTAGAGCGAGCCCCCGTGGCGCCTGTCTTACGGCTACGCCCCTGGCAACAGCCCTCTCCAGGTGAGCCGGCTACAGAGAGACGCCTCTGAGTGACAGGCTGTCTCGCGCAGGAAAGACGCTCCTCTGGAGGGACTAACTTTGACTTTCCCCGGCTTCTCCTCCAGTAAGCGGATGCAGAAATGGAAAGCATCCATATGACCGCAGGGCACGAATATGACGGCGCTAAAAACACATAACCGAGAGCTGTGTTATTTACAGCCGAGCCTCTGATGAATCTTCTCGGGGCGAGGGATACGGATGGGGAGCGTGTAGCAGATGGCCCGTTAACAACATCAGGTGAGCCGCGAGCCTCCCAGATGAGCTACCTGAGAACGGAGAGGCACTCCGAGTCGAACGCTTTTAGAAAGCAGACAACAGAGCTTCCCTTAAGAGCCGCGCAAGAACTGCCAGATCACAGAAAGTCGCCTATTGTGGAAACAGACAAAGAAATAAAATGTCTAACATGATTATTTTGGTGAACACACACAAGTGTAGATGGGTGTCTCATATGCAGGTGGGTTTGTTTCAACAGCACAAGCACTTTTATGTCACTAATAGAAATCAATTATGAAGAGAGCTAGTTTTATCATATGAATTTCATTTTATTTTTGATGCTCCAAAGTCTTTTATAAATTCATTTTTTTACTTTTGTTCCAGATACATTCTCAATCTTTAAATACAAAAAATACATCATATTATATTCACATTATCCAAAATGTGTTTAGTTGAAAAAAATTCATACAATGATTTTAAAAATAATTATTAATTCACATTTATAATATATATTTGTAAAAAAGACTTTAAGTTGTTATTTTGTAAAAGTTTTTTTTTCTCTCACAATAAATATAGATTTTTTTTTATTAAAAGATGTTTATTTCACTACAATAATTATCCTAATAACGTTTTATTAAACGTCAACAAAATAGTTTAAGATGTGAAAAACAAAGAAGATTTTAGGTAAATGTCACATCAATCTTACAATATATATATGTATAAAAAATCCATCATATTATATTTACATTATCTATTATACAATATGTTGTATTTTTTTTATTACAACAATTCACATAATATTATAATTATTTTTTAAAGACATATTGTAAAAATAATTTTTACAATTAATTTATTTATCTAAAATATATTTGTAAAAAAAAAATAACATTTTCAATAGTAGTTTTGTAAAAATGCTTTTCGCAAATATTTAATTTGTAAAAAAAGAATTAAGACATTATTTCTACAATTATAATCCTTTAAAACATTTTATCAAAAGTCAACAAAATAATCTGAAATCTGAAGAACAAAGAAAAGTCAAGGTAAATATCACACTTTTAGTTTCTACATTTATATTTCTTAGTTTATTTATTATGCAATTTTTTTTTACACAAGCTGTAATTTAGTCACAATATGCAACAAATCTTTATTATTTCCTCCCTAGAATGTTATCAAAGATGTGATAAATATGTTAAAACGTATGTCTTCTGTGACGCATCTGTCCACGGTTAGTATACAAACGAAATAAAATAGTGCAAGTGCAAGTTTATTTTCTAAGTGTCCACTGGGCCAAAAGTGCCTACAGTTGAAGAAACACTCACATCTGTTTTACAATTGTTTTTCATAATTATACACAGCTGAACAATCAGGGATTCAATAATTGCTGACGAAACAGGAAAACAGAGCAAAACACAAAAACGTGGAAATGGGGAGCCATCATCATAGTGATGGTGGATTTCTGTTGATATCAGCCACACGGACAGAGCGAGAGACACACAGCGATTAGCATGTAGAGCGTAAAGGACACATCAGCATTTTCCAACCGCCTCCTCCTGTAGTCAAAAGACAAACTCAACTCTTTGTAGATAAACAGATGAGCAGCATGTTTTTGTTCACTTTATCAATACGGTACAAGGGGCGTATTAAAGCAGTGGTTGCAGGACTCTATCGCTGTACAGGAAGTCATTGATGACTCAAGGAGCTGTGTTTTCTGTTTATCTCAACACATTGTCCTAGAGAAAATAAACACTACAGGTACAGTCACCTATACAGTAATGATAGATAGAATCACACTAAACACACTGATTTAATTGATTATAGATGAAATATGTTCGGCAGTGATGTTATTATTCTTCAGAGAACAACTCTAGCCTTGCATATTGAACTCCGGCACAAAACTCACCAGCCACACTGAACACTGCCTGAAAAAAAAATCTTTATAATAAAACTAGTGACAAACATTGAGTACTACTGTACCTAGCAACAACCCAAAACACCATAGTAACCACCTAGCAACCATCCAGAACACCCTAGTAACCACACCTAACACCCCAGTAACCACTGTACCAAGCAACAACCCAGAACACCCTAGTAAACCACCTAGCAACCATGCAGAACACCCTAGTAACAACAAATAAAACTTTGGTAACTATTGTACCTAGAAACCATCCAGAACACCCTAGTAACCACCTTTCAACCATTCAGAACACCCTAGTAACAACATATAACACTCTGGTAACTACTGTACCTAGCAACCACCCAGAACACCCTAGTAAACCACCTAGCAACCATGCAGAACACCCTGGTAAACAAATACCCTGGTAAATACTGTACTTAACAACAACCCAGGACACTCTAGTAACCACACAGCACACCCTAGTAACAACTGTACCTTGCAACATCACAGGTCATCATATAATAGACCTAGCTACTACTGTACCTAGCAACCACCCAGAATACCACGTAAACTACCTGCCACCAGCCTAGAACATCCTAGCAACCACTTTACTTGTAACTACTAGTAACTAGTAACTACTTTACTTTGCAACAACACAGAGCACCATATTATCTACCAGGCAACTATTTTGAGCTTGTAACCATGTGGCAACCATCCAGAATCACCTATCAACCATCCACAACACCTTAGTAACCACCTAGCAACCGTCCAGAACACTCTAGTTACCGCATCGTAAATCCTAGCAACAATCTAGAATACCCAAGCAAATGCACAAAGCCGCATGACAGAAATCTTTTCAGCAGCTGCGCAAGCAACATCACTCACTTCCTTTACAAACTGTTCAGATCTACTGTGATTGTGTTTCCAGGCTCAGTTTTATACTGCTGAAGCACCGCAAAAATGGTGACCAGTATTTTGTGTCCTTCACTCAAAACAAAACCACATCAACATGTCTGATCAACAATCTTCAGTGTCCTCACATGACTACAGGAGCGCATTTACTGTCCTTTACGGCACCTGGGACGTTTCATTCCCGGGACGGCAGGGGGGGTGACCTTGCTCAAAGCCAGAGGAAGAAACAGATTAATAGGTTGCTGTAGACGACAGGCTCACCCTCACAGATGGCAGGATCCGTCAGGGGTCGATACCGATGAAAACGCAGCTCTTGTCATCAGGACGATTCGAGAGGAGGTCAAGCAGCCGTGGCTTTAGGGGGAAAAACTTTGGCTTTGTTTGGCCATCGTCACCCTTTTGTGGTGCTATCCTGAACATGTCCTTGTACAAACTAAACCAGTCAAATGAAGATATTCACTGGGTCTCTACATAAATCAGAAGCAAAAATTATATAATGCCAAACTTTATCTCATTTTGTGGCCCTTATGACTCAAATCTACTTAAGAAACATTCCCAATCAACTCTTTCTTATTGTACTTTTCAAATCAATGCAACCTGGATAAGCATGAGACGTCTTTTAAAAATACAAAAAATATCAACTTTTGATTGGCAGTTCAAAATGTGTTAAACATTATTTGCAGAGCAAAAAAAATAAAATTCATACATGCTTCCTGCATTTTGTTTTTCTTCTCTAAATACAGCAAAAGATTCTGAAGCGCTCTTGTGCTTGACTCTTAGTCAAGAGACCAAAAAAAACCCCTTGAAATATGCTTTTTGTTAATGCACAAAAAAAAATTATAGAAAAATATTGATAGGAGAGCCTTAGGTCAAGGATTTACAGCAAATGCGTCTTCAAAGAGAGACACTTTACCTAAAAGAAAACACATTACTTTATAAGAGTGAAGAACAATAAGACACACGAGAGAGCAGGTAGATCTTTATAAGTTACCTTATTCACCATCTTGGATTTATTCACCGAACCTGTTGCAATGCATTCTGGGATTGCATTACTTCTGAAGGCTAGAGTCTTGTTTAAGCAAGTCAACTTCCCTTTTAACCCAACCGTTTCCTCAGAAGCTGTCTAGGCTGCTCCCTAGTTTTTGGAGCTTATCTCTCCAGCAGAAGCTTCCATTACCCAGTCAATGAATCTGTAAACAGTGGCATCGGGCTTCCTGTGATCTCTGATAGGACGGTCCAGCGTCAGGCCCCTGTCCTCTTTCTCTCGTCTCTATTTGTTTTGGTTCTCTCTTATCACCTCTCCTCTGCTCTACACTCCTCATCAATCCTACATTTCACTCGTGAGTGTCGATCAGCCTACAACCTGAGGCCATATGAACCCACGCGACCCCAAACACATCCAACAAGCGCATTAAAGAGGTCACTTTCTGGACTTCAGTAAACACTTACCATATTACTCACCACAAGATCATTTTAAAACAGAAAGTGTTTACCTTACAGTGTGTACCTTTACAAAGTCCATTCCTAAATGACCTCATCAGGGCAAACCACGATACAGTAAAGATGTTTATATGTAAACGCAGATGCTAAGCTAATTATGTCATAATATACAATACATTAGGGGTGTCAAAAGTATTTGTTTCTACAATGCATCACGATTCGGTATTGGTTCAGTAATAGACCATAACTGATTTTAACGTAGCTACTGATGCTTTTCTGATGTCATTTGCCACATACATACTTTGCCGCAGTAGAATACAATGCCTCACGCCGGTTTTACACTGCGCGTGTAAGCAGCGTGTATTTTTTTCGGGGCCCATGTTAATGGATGAGAGCTTTCACACATCGTGCAGGAGCGGCGCATCAGCGTGTAGCAGGAGCGGCAGTGCCGCGATATTTCCGGCGCTGAGTCTATTTTTGTTGTGCCGCTTACGCTGAATTAAAGTGACAATGTGTTGTTCTTGATCTAAACTGACCCGCTTAACATGAAAAGTAACACATATTTTCATAAAATCGTGTAATTGATGTGTTCATGTTTTAGTAGTGCTTGTTACAGATGATCGCTGCAGCTCAATTCAGAACATTCCCTCACGTAAAATGCTTCGTGCATACAGAGAATCTGGCATCGCAGATATTTGGCCAAAATCCGCAGAATATCAACATTCTTCCATCGCAGCACCACAGCGAGCCACTGTCTGAAAGTCAAACAGCAATGTCTTGGCTTGAGAAATCACAAGCTGATAACTGATGTCAGAGGAGAGCAATCCGACAGTCTCCCATTGCTCCTCTAAATGCTATTTTGGTTTATAAATGATAATTTCATGTTTATACATTTGTTCAAGAAGTGTGTTTTCATTGAGAGGGTCAAATTAAAGTTTTAGTTCATATATCTGACTGTTTGTGTCTCGCCTATAAATACTACGGCATGCATGGACAAACGCGGAAGTGGTAGTTATTTACTGTGTGTTTTGATATCATGGAGTACACTCTCCACAATCCCATAAAACATAAATGTATACACACTGAGGCAGAAAGATATTGAAATAAATAAACAAGAATAAATATTGCCGTGGCGTTTCCCAAAATGGAAGGAACTTCTAGAAAACCTCGTGTGTTTTTTACTAGACGGGTAAGCAAATATATATTATTCATTGTGTAAGTAATAGTCATGTACAGGTAGCTGGGTGATTAAACAGATATAAATGAGCTTTTCATCCGTTAACATGATTTTTGAAAACATCTCCCAGTGTTCAACGTGTTATTGTTTTTAAATCCGACCTCTAGTGGTGAAAACATACATATTGTGCCTTTATTTGTGCCAAATAAATTAAAAAATAAATCTATTTTTAAATGTAAAAAAGTATTACATAAAATATTTAAACTTAAAAAAGCATAAAAAAGTATAAAAATGTGAAAAGTCAGCAACTAATTGAAAAAAAAACTAAAACTGTATAAAATGACAAAAGGACAATATTAAAAAAGAAAAGAAAAAACATTTTCAAAATATGAATACATACCATAACCGTATTTTGTGTCTTGTGTCTGTGTACAAATGTGGGAGGTAACAGTATGTAAAAGAGCTTATACATCATAATATAAGTCATTTTGCTACTTAGTTTTATGTTTTGAGGACAGAGTATAGTACATCAAAGACTTGAAAAGAGCAAGACATCTTAATTTAATTGATATGAGACAGGTTTGTAATTGGCATTACAATGAATAATATCATGCAAGCTTGTCTCTTATAGTTGTGTATATTATAAATGTCCCTTTGAGTCATGTGAAATCGAGCGGTGTGTGTGTGTGTGTGTGTGTGTGTGTGTGTGATGCACAGGCAGGTGTGCAGCTCACCTGGGGCCTCGATCAGCTGTTTATATATTCCCAGGAACGCAGACTCCGCCTCCTTACTGCGCTGGCTCAACGCAACCACCTGCAGCAGAGAGATGAGCTCATCAATCCAGGACACACTTAAGGGCCATGCAACACATAATAAAACACTCCAGTCAATAATTCTGCTCCATATGTTGATACCGCAGAGCTACAAATGAACAGAGCAAAGTTTATTCCAGTACTTAAACTGAGAAAAACATTAGCGTGATCGCTTTCGAGGAAAACTCGGTCTAATAAAGTCACCAGTGCAACAAAGCATCCGATGCTCCGGCAAATATACCCGAGACTTGACATAATGGCTTCACATTCATCACAACACAAGGGGACACTCTACTGTTCACCTCATACTACTTCTGCAGTATGTACTCAGGGCTCAGAGGTTAGCATACTACACTTCTTAAACCTGATGTTGTTATGCAGTTTTGTGTTCCTCTGCTTCTCCCAACTGCTAATTTTTTGACTGCCATTCTATTATAATCTAATACAATCAGATACAACAATATTTTCTCAAATATTTAAACAATGATAATAATAATGTTACCTAACCTGAAAATGTTTGTAGATTTGTGTTGGATGTTAACTTTGGAATGAAAATATTGGTATTATTAAACATCATAATTTTTTTGCGCTCACTTCAGTTAATATGTAAAACTAGAAAGCTACTGTAAGCCAGTAGTGGTACTGACAGTGTCATGTAAACACGGCTGAACAGACAAAGAGATTCAATTGAGTGAGTCCTTTACACTGGAACTGCTTGATGCTTGATTCAAACACAACAATTCACTAGCAATTTACAAAAAAAAAACTGTGCATCGTGAATCATTTGATTCAGATTGGAGAGCGGCTTCGCAAAACATTTCCCCTCCCCCAGAATTTGCGGATCATTCAGATCTGGACCTCAAATATATATAATTATAAATAAATATAATTATGTCCATAAGCTTTTTGTGAAATTTAGGTTAACTCAGTAATCTGTAGCTTGACCTCTTCATATTTAACTATAAGTTGGATATTGCTTGCTACGACGCCCCAGTAAATATCTAGCAGCTACTAAACTGTCCCTCGCAATAACTATGATTTAACAATTGAATTTCTGTTGTCTGCTTTTATGCT
This sequence comes from Enteromius viviparus, assembly GCA_032353835.1. Taxonomy (NCBI): domain Eukaryota; kingdom Metazoa; phylum Chordata; class Actinopteri; order Cypriniformes; family Cyprinidae; genus Enteromius; species Enteromius viviparus. Next base: position 900,601 of record JAUCNO010001851.1, on the reverse strand, counting down.
CTCACCAAAGCCAAAACCAAACCTTACAACCCAAGTATGTGTGACTGACTACATCTGCCACAATGTGCAGAGCACACTTTAAATAATACTGTTTCCCACAATGTATGCACATATATGCATATAAAATTATAAAACATATTTATAATATTAAGCTGTATATAAAACTCTCTTAAAAGGTACACTTGTAGAGACAATATTGGTACCTTAAAGGTATATATTAGGTGCAGAAGTCTTGAAGAGGTACAGCCCCAGTGCCAGTGTATAAAGGCTGCATGTGTGTCTGTGAGACAGAAATGAAGAGTAAATTGCTGCTGAGGGCTCTGGGTCTGTGCTGGACTACTGTGCACAATGAAGCCAGGTCAGATTCAACCAGAACCTCCACTAACCCGACCCGTCACCCCTGCTATTCTCCTCTCCACAGGTGACTCAAACCAATTACGGATTCATTAAGGAAGAGCAGGAGCAGAATGGGCCGCCACCTGGCCCCATAGAGAGGGCACCTGTGCCTGTGGATATGTGGGTTACAGCTCCCAAGACCACACAGAAGACCTCCAAAGTAACAGCGTTCCACTCATTGAGATTCTGCTGCGCACTGGAGGGGAGGTTACTGCTCAAACCGTCCGGCCAGGCCCCTGACGGGACGCTCGCTGCCCATGTGAAATACGAGCAGACAGGCCTGCGGGTGAAGGGTGCCATGCCAGTTTAGTGATGGGAGAAGAGAGACGGGACAGAAATCACATGAAAATCCTGCATTTTTAAATCAAGTCATCATTGCTTGACGCAAAGGACGTTTTGTACTGAAGTGAATCAAAGTGTGGCATGGGAAGAAAAGTCAGTGGCTGAAGTTGAACACTGCATACTGTATACATGAGTGGAAAAAGTATCTGGGTCACATTTTTTCAAAAATTAAAAAAGCATATTGCAATGCAATAAAAAAAATGATACATACATTTAAATAAAACTAATTTATTTATTTACAAAAAACAATAAAACAATATAGCTCCAAGCAGCAACTACCGGGGTTCGAGCATTGTTAAGGACTATGATGTTGTATAAGGCAACCTGAATGCATGGCTGACACTGAAGCACATAGACAACAGACAATAGTCTCTCACACACACACACACACACACACACACACACACACACACACACACAGACATGAAACGGATAAACTATTATATTAATACAGAGACACACATTCACGGGCATACATTCACACACATTGTTGCAATTTTAGATATTTGAAATTTAGTTATTTGTTATTTTCAGGTTTTATTTTAATGATTATCTGAAAAAAATTTGTAAAACATTGTATGAGCAGAATGGTAAGCTTTATTTAAATGTAGATATTTTATAATGTCCCCATCAGCAAACATGAACAGCACTGTTTTAGTGTTTAATCAGCCCATTAGTGGTCTTCCGCTGCCATCTAGTGGATATAAATGGCAATTTCTTACAAAACACTGTGTTATAATTATTATAGTGTTTTTTGTTTTGTCAAAACAGCTTGATTGGCATCATTAATCCCAGTGGCAAAATTGTTGAGAATGAAGAGATTATAGTCTATAATTGAATTTATGAGGGATTTAAGGTCATTTACTCTGGAAATATTGTGCTTTTTGAGGCATTTTTGAGTGATTATAGCGCTACCTATAGTCTGAGCTCTATAAAATGTTTCATGCTAACTCATTGACACATGTTTCAACCATGTTTCATAAAGTTGTGTGTTTTTGTTTAGGTTTTATAAGCTTTTGAGTATATGTGGCCACTGCACCTATTAAATGACTTAGAGCTAACCGAAGTACTAAATTCTATATTTGTTGAGTCCAGCGAATTGTTCTGACAAACTGTTTACAAGCAATGGCCAAAAATGTCTAAAACATTAGTTTTTTTGCGCTGTAGCGCCCCCGTTAGGCCGGTTCTTTGCTCCTGAGTAGCGAGCAAAATAATAATAAACAATATTTAAAAAACAAGTAAATCATATAAATGGTTCCAAGGCTTTATTTGCATGCAAAATATAATTGATCTTTATTGGTTTAAGAGTGAAAACTCAAAAAACATGTTGTAATTCTGCAAAATATTTATAAAATTCATCTATAGAAGCATATTGCAATGGTTATATATATTTGATTGAGGTCAATTAAAATGTACAACGAAAAAACATGATTTTTGAAAATTGTAAGACAGAGTTATCTGTTTTGGCAAATAAACTCTAATAAACATTGCAAATCGAAGTTGATGGAGCATATACTGCCATCACCTTTTACCTCCATCTCAGAAATAAAAATAGTTCACCTTTTAATCCAATTTTACTTGAAAAGTATAACTTGTTGAAGTCAGATTAAAAGAGTTAAGTACATGTTTAAAAGGTGTGGGATGCAGTATTCGGCACATTTTGTCAAATGTAGTAGTAGAATTTGCATTCTGCACACATTATACATGTGCTTTCTTTGAAAATAGTAGGCAGCATGGCATTCTGAACCTGCTCAATGAGCATCATGTCGTCTGCTGTACGTTCAGCCTCCGCTGCCTGGAGTTCATGCAGAATAGAGCAGCGCTACAGGAATCGATACTGATACAATAGTCTCCCGCACCCGCTGTCTAAAAGCAATTGTGTTTCTCTCTTTTTTCCCTTTTTCTCTCTCTTTTTTTTCTAAGACATGACATTCAGTTGCTCCATCAGCACTGGAGCTCACATACAACAAACACAAGCCAATAAATATAAGGCAAGGCTCGCTGTGATGTTAAACAAGCCTGAGCATCTGAAGATATGATTGGTTTAATTGTTGATGCTTCTCATTGGCAATACTGAAGACTGTTAATGTCTCAACTTTAAAGCTCAAGTATGACATCTTTACATGGCGTTGTTTTGTTTTGAAACACTCCCTTATCTGTCATAGTCCCGCCCCCAAACTCATGCCATTGGTGGAGTTATTGTTTTAAAAGAAGTAGTGAAACTAACAATGACCTACAGTGATATTTAAAAAATGCATGAAATTGATTTCAGAAACTGCTAGTAATTTTCACAAATAATTACAGAATCAAATGACAAGTAACAGTAGAATAATAAGCCTCTAATAATTTTGTTGTATAAAAAACATGAAAAATATAGTGTACACTGAACAAAAAAATACTGTATCTAGTAATTTTCAGTATTCTGACTCTGATTACTAGAGACTAAAAATATGCTTCTTTCTTTCTCAAGATTTCTCCCCTACAGCAGGCATTTGCAGTCAGGACTGGAAACATGAATGAATTGCGCACAGACTGTCTCACATATGGCCAGATAATCACGCAAAGATAAATCCCTTTAATTCTGCAGGAGACAACAACCAATTCCTTATGAATTTACACAAGATGAAGAGCCATTCCAGCCTCCATTTTTCAAGGATATAATGCCTTAGACAAAAGCATCATCACTATGACGATCCCCATCATCATCATACTGTAACACCGTTACGTATATCTTCATCATGTCCTAACGAGAGAACGCACAGATTACCTCCAACATCACACCATTAACCTGTCCTAACTCCAGCACACAGACATCAATTACACACACACACACACACACGTTAGTATGCATGCGACACCTCCATGTCACTAATCCAGCATCCATCACTCCTGAGACAATCTTAAGTCCAGACAACATACCATGGCACTGTTATTTCCTGCATAAAATCACACTGAATATTAATTCACACAGATAAGAGCAATATAAAAGCACTCGTTTCATGAGAGATTATATTTGATCTTTTCAAATACAAGTCTGAACATTAAAGTGAACTGCAAAAATTGATTTATTCAGAATTTTTTATTTTTAGAGGAAATTCTGCCATCATTTACTCATTTAATCATGCGAATGTCTTTCCAAACGTTTATTTGTAACCCTTACACCATGATAAACCAATACTGGTTACATTAAAAAATTATTTAACTGTATTTAAAATGCATAAAATACTTAAAAAAATCTACTCCCAAAATGAATTCAACCACAAAATATATAATTTGAGATTTTATTGTTTCTGATTATTATCAGTGCTGAAAAAAGTAGTGTGGCTTCATATTTTTATGAAAATGTGATTATTCAATAAATAGAAAATTCAAAAGAACAACATATAATCGCAACTGAAATCTTTTGTACAATTATCAATGTATTTAACTTTTACTTCTTGCTGAAAAAGGGTCCCTCTTTATATGAGGTGGCATTATGGTGCTATGTACTTACATTTAAATTAATCATTTGGAACAACATACTTATTATGTACAGTATATACATGATTTAACATTGTACTTATTTATTATAGTTTTTCTTTAAATATGTTGTTAGATCTGTACTATTTAACTTTACTTACACATTAACCTACCCTTAAACCTACCCATACCTTTATACCTGTCCCTAACCTTACCCGTATCCACCTCAATAGCAGCAGAAGTGTTTGCAAAGCAACATAAACACAACAAATACATTGTACTTATTTAGTAATGTAATTGTAAGTCATCTAATATAAAGCGTGACCAAAAAAAAGTTTCTTTCCAAAATACAATCCCATTTGAACATTTGAAATATGTCTTAAGTCGCTGGGGTTTATTTCTAGCAATATCCAAAAATACATTGCATGGGTCAAAATTATAGATTTTTTTTTTAAATTAAGTAAAGATCATGTTCCATGTTCCATTTTGTAAAATTCCTACTATAAACATATCAAAATGTCATTTTTGATTAGTAAAATGCATTGATAACATATTCATTTGGACAACTTTAAAGGTGATTTGCTCAGTATTTAGATTTTTTTGCACCCTCCGATTCCAGATTTTCAAATAGATATATCTCTTTTATATGATGTATACATTTAAGTTTTGTAACATTTTACCTTATGACTGGTTTTGTGGTCCAGGGTCACATATTGTATAGATAAATAGATATTGCTAGTGAACAAATCAAACTAGTAAGAAATTGGAAGTGTGTTTTAAGAAAGTTAAAAAGACTAGTGTCCACACTGAAACGGCTGTGTCTGACACAACCCCTTTCATGATTCGGAGAAAAGTTTAGAGTAATTTCTTCTTCTATTTGGTAAAAGCAGACGTCAGCACTGCACTTCTTCTGTTACTTTATAATTACAGCTTCAAAGCAGCGAGAACTTCAGGATACTTTAGTCCCAAAACCTAAAGCAGCGATCTGCCAAATTTCAAAGGTATAATTTAGTTTTTACATAAAACACACTCCAGCATTCACTAATTTCTCATTTGCACAAACGAAGAGGAAAAATCAAATGCTCGACTGCCAAAAGCACCTGTGGATGGAACCCGTAATTAATTTGAAAACAGAAACAAGGCTTAATTTTCAGAATGCATGAATGTGTTTTCACGTTCGACAAGTGCAACTCGCGTGAGCGGGTCAAGGGGAGCACAAAGACATCGAGAAAAGTCTGTGTAAAAGAACGAAAGCGTGAGCAAGAAATGAAGGCTGAGAGGCTCCAATAAAGACTAGCAATTAGCAATTATACACTCATCAATTACAATTATCACAACTGGTGATTATGCAATTAGCAGTGAATCATCACTTTTAGTCCTGATGGCTGAACATTTACGATGTGCTGCGGAAAGAGTTTGGGTTCACGAGGACAAAGAGTCAGATTAAGTGACTTCATTCACAGTTACTAGAAAGTTAAGCAGCATCTGTATGAATGTAAATAAGTGGAGAGTTCACAAAATAACTCAGCATTTACCTTGTTTCATTTCAAACCTGCAGGATCTTATTTTTTTGTCGAAGACAAAAAAGTAAAAGTGTAAAATGTTGTTATAAATGAACCTGCCATTTAACAGCTTAGTATAGAAAAAATGGAGGCAAAAAATTAATACATTTTATTATTATTTATATAAAAACATTATTGCTAATGATTGTAAACTGCATGAATATAATGAATACTTTTTTTAATGTAAATAAAAAAAAGAAAATAAAAAATACAAATATGATAACACAATATAGCTAATGTCCAGAAATAATAATAATAATAATAACAATAATAATAATAATAATAATAATAATAATGATACATATTTATGTTAAAAAAATAATAAAAAAAGGTTTTCATTACACCAAATATTATATAAAATGTATAACATAAGAAATATTAAAACATATATATTGAAATTTATTATATACAATTATATTAATTGTGTGTGTGCGTATTATACAGTAATTAATACGTGTATACAAAAAAAAATGTATAGATATTCAAATCTACAACTTGCCCCAACATAAATATAAAAATGTGACCTGACTGTAAAAAAAATAAATAAACAAAGCATATTCCATGCCCTGAGCTTCCTTAATAGAAGTCAACCAACAAAAGTAAGATCTCTACTCAGAGTTATCCAGCATCATAATATGGCTGTAAAGTTCGCAATGGACTGTGTGAAAAAGCAGCTGCTGTCTCTGAGGCACAGAGAGAAATGAGCAACCGAAGTCCTGACACATATCCAGTCCCCACGTCAATTCCAATCAGCATCCTGTGTCACTCACACACACACACACACACAGGGACAGAACCAGCGCTGGAGAAACACACTGCCTCTGAGAGACAGACTCACTCTGCACTACAGTCTCCCAAACCTCTGGGGTTCATGGGGACCGCAGGGGGCTCACGAAGCTCATAATCAGCTAAAATCGAATGTAAACTTAAATAAATGGGGTTGTACAATTAATCAAAATGATCACACAGTGTTTTCAACATCTCAATGTTGCTCAGCTCACAGTAAACACTGCTTCTCATCATCTTTCTCTGTGTGCACGGAGAGTTAACGTACATTTTGTGAACACTTGGTTTACTTTATTTACATATTTGCATAATTGACAACATTTCTGTTGATAGAAGTATAAAGAACCTCACAAGTATTCCCTGAAATTAAAAGCTTGAGGTTTTGAAAGAGAAGAAAAACATTACTTTATAATTATCAGATATTCATTTTCACTGAAAGTGAAGAGTTTTAGGCTTTATTTGACAGCACAAGTGTAATTTACAGCAGTAGCTTATACTTATTATATCATTTTAAATAATGTTTCTGCAACAGCTTGAACGGAAGAAATGTTGTATCGCTCCTAAAGGGCCAGAAATGACAAGATCATTGCAGCCCTATGTATAAATAATATTAAAATAAAACATTTACTCAAAATATAAATGAAATATTCTACCTGTTTATCTGCATGACTATTAACCAGAATCAAAGAACCGTGAATATGTGAGAGTGCTGATGAATTATTGAAGTAACATATAATCTCAGGGGCACTTGAAGTAAATATTTCACATTAACTGGATCTGCCTGACTAAAACGTTTGGGAATTCCTGCTCTACATCACAAACCGGATCAGAGACGTACAGCAGAAGATGATTTCTGACTAAACAGCTTGAGATACTGATCTCAGTTCAGTCTGAATCCACACACACAAGACAGTTCAGCTCTAAATCCAGGCGAGATTCACAGGAAGAGACGTTAAACCCTGATCAAAGTCCTGGAGACTCAACCTCTCTAACCTCCACAGAGCACCAGCATCACTAACCCACACGTCTTTATCTCACATCTCTGTACTTTCCAACGCAAGACGCGTGACCTCAACTCAACAACAACATGCAACTAGAACACTGAGAGATCACATGATTAAAAAGAGAATGAATGAAGCGACGGAAAAACATTAACAGCTAAAGAAATGAATAATGCTTCTGATGAATACGGTGAGTCTAAAACACGGCAGTGCATAGAAAGTCTGTGTTTGCTCTTTCAATTAAACCTGCAAATAAATGAGGCTTCAGAGTTCTGACTAATTCAAAATAACAACAACAACGAGAAGTTTTGATTCACAGATTCCACAGTCTGCTCTATTTCTAGACTAATTGTGACTGATCATGTGACTTTGTCAGGTTTTTGGCTTCTTTTGAAGCTGAAAAAGCTCTCTGGATCATAAATGAGAACATGATCATCAGGTTTCGTTCACATTGCTCCTGCGCTGCTGTCATTAAAGCATGACAAACCAAACATCAAGACGTTCGTGCTGAACTCACTTGTTCACTAAGCAGGCACATGCCATTAGGAGGACCAAAGGAAAAACCCAACAAAAAACAAACAACAACAACAACAATATATATATGCATCTATGGAAAAAATAAGAGACCCACTTTCTTTTGGGTTTTATTCTTAAAACTGTTCATCTCACCAATACACCACTAATACAAAACAATGCATGACTGTTTCATTTTTTGTAAACTGCCGTCTTTAAAATATTAAGGATATGCAACTTGACGCTCACTGGATCCTTGTGCCAGTAAATCTAGCATTGAGGCCTTTTTTCTGGATTTAAAACCTTTCTTTTCACTGTTTTTGGCCTGTTTAGTGTTTATTTTTACATTTTTTATTACGTTTGAAAGACTTTTTTACCATCTGACTGGTCCCACTGCAAGAGGATAGTGTTGATTACACCTGTGCTTTTTATACTTTTCCCGTTAAATACAACTGGATTCAGATGCTCACCTCAAAGTACCTCAGTAAACAGAATGAAGTATGTTTGTGTAGAAATTTAACAAAAACTGTCATGAAATGCTTCGAGAGCTTAAAATACTCAAACAGATACTGATTTAGGAGTAGTCTCTTATTTTTTTCCAGAGCTGTATATATATATATATATACAGTATATAAATATATTTATCCCATTATGCCCATTCAAAAGCAGCAATGTATTAAGAAAATATCAATACATTACGCTGTACATATTAATGATTCTCTTAAACATTTCACTCTTTTTTTCTGGCTGCGTAAAATTCTAATTAAATATAACATAATATTTAAAAATATTATTTTTTTCCACTTAATTTATATAATTAAAGACATTATTCCAAATTTTCCACAAATAATTACACCGCCTAAACTATTAAAATAGACAAGCTGAGCTGTGTGCTGTGTGTGTGTCTAATCCCTGATTCTAATAAAAGATTTGTATGTATTTATTTATTTTTTTGCAAGCAACATTATTAAAAACACTTATATATTTCACTAGTGATCAAATTCTCATTTACTTCACACATTTTTAACTTTTTTGTCTGTCGGCCACAAAGAATTATAATTTAGTCATATGACACTTAAAGCTTATCCTGATTGGCTAAATGTCTTCATAACTGTGAAGCAAGCATGGCATACAAGTACTGCTACAAGATACTTTGAACCGAGAAAATGCAGTTAAGATGAATGGGAATGCTGCTACTCTACAAGCTGTACTGACCAAAAATAGACTCTAATTTATATAAAGACGTGTTTTTTGTAGAGACATGTGACGGCCCCAAATCAGCCGTCGGGAGCAGCTTCATCCTGCCCTGTGAGTGAACTCAAGGCCGGAAAATGACCCTCAGAAACCTCAAGAGTTATCGCAGACGAGGCCCGACATCCACAGCGAGGCGTTTGCAGCGATCTCTCCGTGTATCACATTACACCGATCATCCATTATGAGCACTTGGGTGCCAGTCAAGGTGAGGCAGCGCCGTGGAGAAAGAAAGAGAGGGTCTGGTCCATGATGGATGGATCTGGCCCGCCGCGGCTCCTCTCCTCTCCCTCACGGAGCTGGTGACTTTCCAGCCAGGCAATTATCATTGCAGAAAGCGTAATAGCCTAATTAATTACCAGCGTCAACGTTGCCTTTGTTTCACTGTAACAGGACATCATGCCAACAGAGCATCCGCTCAAAGCAAAAACCTCTGATGAACGAGAGGCTCACGGAGCACAGATGATGCTGACGAGAAACACACACACACACACACACGCTCGGTCAACGCTGAGCTAAAACCAGAACCATCATCACCTGCCCTCAATCAACACTATCATCACACAACACCAACCTAAACACCTTTCTACATTTATTTATTGCGTTTGTTTTGACAAATCACGTCACATCACATTCCTGACACTGACGCATCTGGAACCAAGATGCCATTTATAGAACAAATAAACGGCTGAATCTGAACTAGAATTAAACTGAATTAGATGAGAGACACAGAAAGAATGATGGACAGACAGAGACACAGATAGACAGATAAAGAGGGAGGTAGAACAATAGATACAACAATATTCGATAAATAGATAGATAGATAGATAGATAGATAGATAGATAGATAGATAGATAGATAGATAGATAGATAGATAGATA
>JAUCNO010001851.1:872949-890309 GCA_032353835.1 Enteromius viviparus | reverse complement strand
AAACCCTAATTACAGGTTATTTGTTTATTTATTTATGCATTAATGCATTAAAAATGCAAAACAATGGACATTGACATTACAACCTGGCCTTTTATAATAAATGCACAATGCCTGGCATCAGTGACTTTATTAAACAACCTGTGGGGGGAGCCACATCCTGCCCTTCCTCGAGCCCTCAAAACAAACACATCAGACTCCTGCAGCGGGAAACAACCTGTTCACCGCTCCCACATTCCTGCAGCGATGATGGCGTCATCAAGAGTTCCTCAGACATCTCTGAGATTCCGATCAAGACATCAAACCCTCATCCTCCACAGGACTGAGCTCCACACTCCCGACGCTTCTTATAGCAGGTGAGAGGAGTCTAGTTATCTAGTATTTCATGCTCTACGGTACATGGATAGGTATTTGAAATCGCTTTGATAACATTTTGTTTGTTAATTTATAAGAACATCACATTTATTACAAGTGAATGATAAAACAGATATCACCAGTTATATTTCAGAGCTCGTGTTACATATGAAGTATATGTGGGCTGCTGGTTTGAACTAAAACAGTGTTTGATGGCTGCTTGGAATTGCATTTTAAATGTTTTAATTTTCAGTACCACCTTAAAATACTTCAAAAGAGGTTCTTGATCTGCATGAGCTCTGACTGGAATTGTGCCAATAAAAGCGGAATGAAATGTTCTCACTTGTTCAGCAGTGATGTAACTACAGGTGTTATGTTGTTGGTTGATTTGTTAACCCATGTAGAACCATCATGATGTTGGAAATCTACCTGGTAATGACATTAGCTGCCAGTGCTTTGTCTCAGGAGACCGAAGAGCCTGTATCATACACGGCAAGTGTATTTACATATATAATACATAGTATTGAATATGCTGTGTAGCATGTTCTGTTATTGCAGGTCATATAAAATGACAGGTAAACTGTATTTTTTTCCCTCATAGCAGTGCACAGAAGGCTATGAATATGATCCCATTAAAGAGGTATGCAAAGGTAATAATATTGATGATGTAGTATGCTCTCTCTGCCCAACAGTTATTCCTTTGCCCATTTTTTGAGAATGCGATTCTAAAGCATAATGCCAGTTTTCTCTCCATGTTCATAAACAGATATTGATGAGTGTGTTCTTGTCTCTGATGCCTGCAAAGGAGGCATGAAGTGCATAAACCACTATGGTGGCTACCTCTGCCTCCCTCAGAATGCCCAGATATTTGTGACTAATGGAGACGAATCATCCCAGCACACAGACCCTATTCCCCAAACCCCCCTTAACCCTCTGAACCCCACTAACCCACAGACCCCACAAACACGCACCCAGTCCAACCACAGAGCCTCACAGTGCTTGCTGGGTTTTTCACTGGATGAGCAAAACTATTGCCAAGGTAAGCTATTGTTCTTAATACAACAGTTTTTTTTGGCAGCATTAGTCTCATTTATGAGCTTAGTAAAAGAACTCTTACCAAACTTTTTTCCCCATCCTACCACTTTAAACAAACAGTACAGTTGGTGCTAAATTTTCAGATTTTATTTAAAATGGTTCTAGGCTATTTTAAGTAAGTGAAGAGGAAGCATATGTTTAAAAGTTTAGTTAAAATGCATAAAAAGCCATAACATAATATTAGAATTTTAGTCCATCCATCCATCTTCTACCGCTTATCTGGACCCAGGTCGCGGGGGAAGCAGTCTAAGCAGGGACACCCAGACTTCCCTCTCCCCAGACACGTCCTCCAGCTCTTCCGGGGGAACACCGAGCCAAGAGACATAGTCCCCCCAGCGTGTCCTAGGTCGTCCCCGGGGCCTCCTCCCAGTGGGACATGCCCGGCACACTTCCGCAGGGAGTCGTCCAGGAGGCATTCCGGAACAGATGCCCGAGCCACCTCAGCTGGCCTCTCTCAATGTGGAGGAACAGTGGATCTACTCTGAGCTCCTCCCGAGTGACCGAACTCCTCACCCTATCTCTAAGGGAGCGCTCAGCCACCCTGCGGAGGAAACCCATTTTGGCCGCCTGTATCTGGGATCTTGTGCTTTCAGGCATAACCCAAAGCTCATGACCATAGGTGAGAGTAGGAACATAGAACGACCGGTAAATTGAGAGCTTCGCCTTGCAGCTCAGCTCCTTCTTCACAGCGACAGACCGGTACATCGAATGCATTACTGCAGAAGCTGCACCGATCCATCTGTCGATCTCCCATTCCATCCTTCCCTCACTCGTGAACAAGACCCCAAGATACATAAACTCCTCCATCTGAGGCAGGAACATCCCACCAACCTGAAGGTGAAAGGCCACCCGTTTCCGGCTGAGAACCATGGCCTCAGATTTGGAGGTGCTGATTCTCATCCCAGCCGCTTCACACTCAGCTGCAAACCGCCCCAGTGCCCGCTGTAGGTCTTGGTTCGAAGAAGCCAACAGCATAACATCATCTGCAAAAGGTAGAGATGTGATCCTGTAGTCCCCAAACCGGACCCCCCCTTGCTCCCGACTGCGCCTAGAAATCCTGTCCATAAAAATAATAAACAGGACTGGTGACAAAGGGCAGCCCTGACGGAGTCCAACACGCACTGCGAACAAATCTGACAAATTAAAATTGTATTACTCGCTTATTCACACACACAAAAAAAAATTACTGGAACTGGCTTATCATCTAAAACATGGAAGTAGCAGAATTACATGGCTGCTTGCTTTAACATTAGCCTAGAAAATATGCACTACGGACGTGCGAAGTGTGCAGAGTGTGGAAGCAAGCAAGCTGCATGACAGTTAACTAGGAGGCGCCAATGTGATCATCTGCATTTAACTTAAAACACTACACCATTTTTACTCATGCAGATAAAAGAAATTCATCTTTCAAATCTGTGAATCGGTCTGCTTTTGTGTGCACTCACAATAACAACAAAACGTGCCTTTGTAAAATAATGAAAGTAAAGAGAGTGCAAACCAATACAAATGTGATCTTTATGAAATGTGAATGTCCACTGTGGAGATGAGTCAGTGTCGTCAACTTCATCACTGCAGCCAAAATATAGAAAACATTAATCAAGTAATTATTACAGTATAATGTGAAGGCAGAGTTCTTTCTGTTTTTTATTTATTTAGCACCCTCATCAGCTCCTGTATAAAAGCACATACTGCTCCCCAGCTCATTGCGTGGTCTACTTGTTGGGGTATGGACCACTTTCCTGCCTACTTACCACCTGTGATTCTTTCCTACAAATACCTGAAAATCCCCAGTGTCTCCAACATCCTCTGTCATGTATCTAGTTTTCTTCATCGCTGAAAAATGTGTGAAGTCCCTCTCTATCGGCTGAGATAGCAAACCTTTTCATTCTGCAGTACTGCATTGCTCCATTATTACTTAACAATTTCTCTGTTAATAATATCATTGTGAGTATTGCCCTCTAACCCTGTCTCAGAGTCTGATATTTTCATAACAGCAGACCAGAACAAACTTCACCACATAATTTGTACAAACCCATTTTCAAGATTTTGGATTCACTCTGCAGAACTTCGCATCCACAACAACAACGATCACCACAACAGTCCCTCCTTTAGCACCTCTTTGTGTGGTTAGTCTCATGGCCGACCTGACACCTTACTCTTGCTTGGAGGAGGGCTATAATGTATTTTCTTCTTCAATGCTTCATTTTCAGAGTGAGTGCTCAAGTTCACGGAAATCATTTGGAACCAGGATGGCCCAATCACCCAGCCATTCAGTATCTTTATAGCTCATTACCAAGAAGTGTTTGGAAGACCACTTGGTGATTCATCTTTAGGTGAGCAATTGTATCACTTAAACAAAGTCAGATTTGAATAACATATTATATAAATTATCACTCAACTCAACTCTCTCTCACTTGTATGGAGGACCAAACAGGCCCAACTTTCTTCTTCCTGCTATTAACAGGAAAACTTATGCCAGCTCTTCAAAACCAGGCATGGATACCATGGTTGTGCACAAGTTCAAGGGCATACAATCTCATTATGCCCTGTCCATCCCCCTCGAACTGTTGTGCATTGCACTGCACTCGCTCGGGAAGAATGTTTCTGAAGAACTGTGCTTCTGGTTGTAAGGTAACTGTGTGTGTTATGTACCCTTTAAGCCAACCTTACTGCTCATGATGTCTCTCTTTCAGTACTCACCCTGCTTGACTCTTGGTCAGTCAGCAACTTTATCTTGTGGAGCTCTGCCATCCACCCCAGATCAAAATAAGACCCATTGTGGTAAAGTCAAGTTTGTAACATTATGGCCACTGTCATGTGCAGTTTCGTGTGGGACCTATACAGCTTGGTCAACTCCATCAAGAATCCTTGAATTTTCTGGTTCTAGAGAAATTCACCACTGGCATCATCCTGGGGGCGTTCATAGTTAAATAAAAACAATCCAGTAATCTCAATGAGTGACTTCAGCCTGTGTTTGTGTTTCCCGATGCTCTGGTGATCCTGAAATATCTAGTGAACTAAGAGGGTTATGGTTCTGGAGAAAGATTCTAGGTCCCTAGATATAATATCTTTAATCTTGATCTCCTCAATACCCACCCTGACTGTCCTGAACCTAGGAGCAGAGGTCGGCCTCCACAACATTGGGATCCTCGGGCCTCAGGAATGGGCAATGGAGGGGGTTGCTGTCACAGTGTCACCAGGCTCCATCATCAATCCCTTACTCAGTTCCCAGTTCCCAGTTACCTGAATACTGATCACCAGCACCTCTTCAGTACCCTTATCATATTCTGTATATAAGCACACACTTCTTCCAAGCTCCCAAGCACTAGTTTGTGTATGGACCATTTACCTGCAGACTTACCTTGTGCGATTTTCCACTGCAATTACTTCCAGTATTCTCCCTGTGACTCTAGTGTCCTCCATCGTGTGTCTACTTGACAGGTAAGTCACTCATCACAAATGGACACGTAGCTCGATTACTTCCTTGTTTGGTGTCTCTTATAAATGGATCCGGCTGTAAATGATTGGCCGGGCTGATGAGTTCCAGGTGCCGGTCTTCACCTGGATGCTGGGTGACGCTGATCCTTTTTCACCACAATATATACAACAAATGATCAAAATAACACATCACAACAAAACCACAACATTTTCTACTTCCTCTTTAAGACAAACAATGGGGGTTGACGGGTTGGCTTCCAGTTGCATCGCACCAGTGCAAAGTGACTCTGGGACTATAAAGCCAGGCCACTGGGTGGCGCTAAGGTTGGCTGGCCGATGAAAGGAAAGCAACGAAAAGGAGTAACAACACAGAACTCTGAACACTGTAAGTATTTACAACATGAAACAAAACCAAAAGAAAACGAAAGACAACTAAAAAAATTGTGTGTGTGATTACGCGCAGCATGGATCACTGTTGGGGATGGGGATGGAGTGGATATGTTTGCGTGTGTGTATTTGAAGCTTGAATGGAGTACGTGTGGATCAGGATTGAGGTAAGATGCGGTGTATGTGCTGTGTTAACCGACAGGAACAGGTCGCAACAGCGGTGCAACAAATCTCCAACAGAAAACTGCTGCCTCATTTTATTTGTGACTTGCTGACACAAATTTCACATGATTTTCAACTGTTGCTTTATCGAGTCCAGTGTAGGCAGACTTTAACTGGTGAGGTATCTAGTGTAGGCACAGTGTTACTCACTCACCTATTCGATACTTACATGGGTCATATTTCTTGTCTCATCGTTCTGCAGGCATTTTCCTTTTTTAATCTTTCTGTTGCTCGGCTCAGATGTAAAATGCTTACCCTGCCTTTAAACTTCTCTTGGTCTACCTACACACAAGGAGAAGGAAGGTCTGCAGAACTGTCAATAGTACCTTATATAACAAAGTCTGCTGTGTAAGATTCTGATGGCTAGAAAAAATGGTATCTTGAAAAGTAGGAAATTCTCTCCAGATCCTCCAGACTGTAGCATGAGCAGCAGGCTTCATCAGATGAGTGCCACGAAGTAACCATTGTGTCTGTCGCCTAATGGGGGTTGGATGGCAGCTATGATCACCATGTAGACATTAATGCTTTACTGCTTAGAGCAGTACAATCATGTCTGTACTATGGTATGAAGGAGCAGGATATGAGGGTGGACAGTGTGTTGTTGCTTGTGCAAACAGATCTAACTACCTGAGTCACCACCATCAATAATATGCCATGGAATTTTGGTTGTCTAGAGTCAAAACTGGATTCTGTGTCCCCTTGCATGCAGGACCAACTGACTCGCAGTCAGTTGAAGTTTTTAGGCTGCTGAAAAAGTCTTCTTGGAAAATAAGATTTTCAAAGCTGACCTCGGGTGCATTTTGGGACAAGGCAGGGAATGAACCTTACGAAGTCTGATGATTTTTATAGCTTACTGAAACCTCTGACAGCCATACAGGTAATACAGGTGGCGGAGTCCTCCATATCTCCTACCTTGATGGAGACCATATCCACCTCCTCAGAGCTGGACAACATCAACATCTGGCTCTCATTCGGAGTGGAAGAATCCTTGGAGCAGGCTTCTGGATCGCAAGCAAAAATGCTAGAGCACATGAATGAATTAATTATTGAATGAATGAATGATGCAATTATAGTTGCACATAGGAGAGAACCGAGAAAGGGCCAAAGAAATCTTCAAGAGCTCCACTTACAACCCCAACAATCAAAACTACTGCACTGCCTCCAGGATCAGAGCATTTTGATTGGAAGCTGCTCACAATGTGGAGTGCTGATTGCGCATGCTCTCTTCCCAAGTATTGTGCAAACAAATTGCGTGTCCCCATCAATGATGTAGCATGGGCAAGGAGATATACAGATCAAAAATGCTTCTCACTCATAATACTTTCACCCTTTTTGCTTTTAACTTTGACACAACAGGACAGAGAGTTTGACACATCTTGAAGATCTTTAAATCAGTTTTTTCCCCTGGCATCCTTTATAGTATCTCCAGTACACTATCACAGATCATGAGCGACACAGCACAGATCAGGATAGGATTGCTCCAACCAGGGTTGGGGTCAATTCAGGAATGAACTCAACAATTCCAATTCAAAGAAGGAAATGGAATTGGAACTAAACAACAATTAAAGGAAATGGAATTGGAAATGGAAATAAAGGAATTGGATTAATAACTGAATGACAGTGGTGATAAATTTCTGAATCCATTGAATATATGATTGACAAATGTTTTGGTCTTGATTTAAACTTTATTATTAATTCAGTTACATGGTGAATTTTCATGTATTTACATTACATAACTTTAACATAAACAAATCAAATCAACTTAATGTGATTCAAATGCATCAGTCATGTGTGAATAACACAGGTAAGATCAGAAGTGTCCACACTGCTCAGTGTTCATGTGTTTCTACACTGATGCATTTGAATAACATTAAGTTTATTTGATTTGTTCATGTGAAAGTTATGTAATCGAAATTCACAGTGTAATTAAATTAGTTTAAATCAAACCAAAACATTTGGTAATCATATATTGAATGTATTTAGAAATTTATCACCACTGTCAGTCAATTATTAATTCATAATGTACTTTTCTCATTTTTATTTACTTGCATTTGATCAGCTCTCTTTCTTAAATTGCTTGATATTTTTAAATCTACATAGATAAAGTCCAAATGTATGTCTTTAAATATATGCAAATAAATGCTCAGTAATAAACAGAATTCAGTGGAATTCTTCCTGAACCGAATTCCACTTCCTGTAATTCCAATTCAATTTCCTATCAGCTGCATGCAGTTCCAATTTCAATTTCATTCCAGGAAGCAAATTGGAATTTACCATTAATTCTCAATTCAATTCATGAATGGCCCCAACCCTGACACTTACATATTCATTATATATTCAAATTATATATGTATATATATATATATATATATATATACACACACACACACTGTATGAATAAATATAATATTTTTCTTAAATATATACTTGCATGTTTTTGTATTTATATATACATAATGCATTTACACAGTATACACATATATTAAGTAGACAAAAAAGTGATGTAAACAATTATTGTTACTCCTAGAAATTCTTATGAGTAAAATATCTCTGAAGTATATTCCCATTCATATCCACAATTTTAAGCACTCCAGGGTGATTATGGACATAAAATTATCCAGCTATGGCTTTCTTTTTTTATAGAAATACATATGGGGGGAAACCAAAGCCCATATTTCGTTAACCATCCACCACCATGAGAAAAAACAAAGAATGTATTTCTAATTTGCAATTAAGTATAATTGAGCTTCACAAATGAAGTGGCTTTAATAATAGAAGAGTTTGAGTGGATTAAGATTTCCAAAGAACCACCGCTGGAGAATTGAAGAAAAATCTCCAGAACGTTCAGTTGTCAGATAGGACTGGAACTACAAATGTGACTGGATTCTATGATCAAATGAAACAAAAAAAAATAATTTTTTAACAGCAAACGCTCAAGGTGGGTTTGGTGAACACGTGGATAAAAGTACTGCAGATTTGAGCCTATATTTCTGCTGCTTCTGGATACATAAAACAGACTAAAAAAATCAATAACTGACTGACTCTGTTAGAAATCTTATTATTGGCCATGTTTGAATCTTTCAACCATACAATAATCCCAACACAAACCTCAAGAACAACACAAAAATGGGTCACTGAGCACAAAACCAAGCATTTGTTTGCCATTCCAGTCCCCTGACCTGAACCCTGTAGAAAACGAGTGAGGTGAACTGAAGAGAAGAAGCACCAACATGGAGCTAGGAATCTAAAGGGTCTGGAGTGTTTCTGGATGAAGGAAGGGTCTCTGATCTCTTGTCAGGTGTTCTTTAACCTCATCAGACATTATAGGAGAACATTAAGAGCTGCTAAACTGGCAAATGGAGGTTTCAAGAAATATTGCCTAAAAGGGTGTCATTAATTCTGGCCAACGTGTAACATTTGTCTCATAATGATTTTAAATTCGTATTATCCAATGAAAGGTTAGATGTTTGTGAATAAAAAAAATTATAATAAAAGATCGATAGGATAAATAATGCAGATTAATTCTCACAGCCTTCTTTGATCAAATTTACCATGTTTGGCCATGACTGAAAACATGCAGCATAACTGAACAACTGATCATTAAACAGTACAAACCACAAAATAACACTAATAATAAATATATAAATTTACTTTTTGTTACCATTTGTTTAGTAAATTACTAGTATTGACGCTTGGGCGGTATTATGGTATACCGCGGGATCTAAAAATAGCAAAAGTATCAATTTCAATATCATTATACCGTCATAAAAAACAATACACTTATATAGTGCACCAAGAGAACACCAAGAGACCTGGTCTCGAAAAAGTACACAACTTCTGCAGTTTGGCAGTATTTTGGGGGCGGTAAATACGGATGACGATGCAATTTGTGCGTCTCTGCGCGAAAACTGAATTCTGTTTGACTGTTGTACTTGCAATTTTTTATAAACTGCTATTTGTTGCTAATAAAAGTTGTTAATATTGATGTGCGTGCTATTTTGTTATTGTTACTGTTTCATCATTAGTGTTTGGTATTCAGTTTCTGAACGGTTTAGGTACAAGCCAACAGTCTGGATTCTTACGTCATAATTCTTTTATTATTCACGGTAATACCGTATACCGAGGTAAAATAGGGAGGAGGTTTGACAGTATCAAAATTTAGATACCACCCAAGCCTAATTGAGGTATTTTATGCTTGGAGTAATCACAGCATTTAATTTAGCACCATGATAGCTTCAAAATTCTAATAACACCTTATAACACTTTGCCCGATCCAGTTTCACTAGTTCACACTTCCTCTGCGATGAATAAAAGCTTGTTTGGCGACTGTCAGGGGAGCCCAGTGGACCCAGAGCCCTAGATGATCTACCCCTAGAAGACGAGGGTTGAGCGATGCTCAGAGCCCAGTCGGGCTCCCCGGGAGGAAGGATCAGGTAGCGGAGAAATAATGCCATTTGGTTGTTTCGGTCTTACCGACTTAAGGATGGCAGTGAGGGGAAAACGGTGGGATGTAAAAAAAGATGCTAGGGGAAGGAAGTGAGCGATATTTAAGGCGGAGGAGAGAGTTACTGATAGGATAATTTGGTAATGAGGAGATTGGTGGCAGCTGGCTGATCGTTCATACGTGTTACTCCTGAAATTCATTATAAAAAGACCATTTTGTGCAAATTAGTAAATGTTTTGTCAATTTTTAGTTTCTGCAACCGAAAGATTTATTAAAAAGTCAGTAATCTTTTTCCATTTCCTGTCAATGAAAACATTTAAATCTCAGCAGAGTTTCACTACGCACTTTTCACTGCCTGCAGCTCCAGCGGTGCCCTGTACTCCAGTGGCTTACTTACAGTTGTCTCTGCACATTAAGGATGAAGGGTGTAATTTTTCTGGATGTTAAAAATACAGATAATGCTTAACTGCTGAGAAAAGTGTGAGTAATTCCGAGGTTAATTCCACCAAAAAACACTTGACTTTTTCAAAACAGCTGGGAAAAGTGTTGACACTTTTTTTGAAGTGTCTGATAAAAGACACTTTTATCAGACAGTTTTGTCTGATAATTCTAAAAACACATAACAGTTTTCTATGCAATTCTTAAACAAAAAAGAGACTGGCATTAACAAACATCAAAACCTTTAACAAAGCACACACCCTGAACTTTGATTAGACCAGTTTGGCTCATATATGCTATGATTTTTCTTCTTAAGTCAGTGCTTCAAATCAAACAGTTTTTTATCCTTTCTGTTTAGTACTTCCTTTGTCACTCTAAGCATTCTTCAACATTCATGATTTAAAGTTACTTCCAATTAGCACGGCAAACCGCTTTGCGCAAACGTACGTCTAAATGAACGTCCAAATGAGTCCATGTTATTTATCATCATCATAATGGCTCATTGTTCTTTTCACACTCCACTCTGTGGTTACAATCAGACCAGCCATTATCTCACACAAGCGCCGACTTTGCGGTCGTGCATTTACTGGCACAAAATAAAAAAAAAGAAAGCAGTGGCCTGAATGAACCCGTGCAGATTTCACAGCATAAGTGATGTTTGCTGCAGTTTGTTTGTTTATTCTGACACGCCGTGGTTTATTAAGCAAGAGTCAAGAATGCAAGACTATTGAAAAATCACTGTGTGGCTAAAAAAAAAAAAAAAAAAAAAAGGTGGGAAGTGTCTGGGTAAATTTATTGTAGAGTAAATATAACTGTGTTAAAAAGAGCGATATAAATGGGGGCCAGTGACTTGACAATCCATAACAAACGGCACCAAATCAGGAGTTTACCGCCGCAAAGTCTCAACGACACGCACACAAAAAGAGCAACGCTGGCCCACTTTCCAGAAGAAATCGACGGAGGTGGGGGTGAAAAATGGCAAGCAGCGGATAACACGGATAACCTGCCATTGTTTATTCTCTCTTAAGAAATGTCAATCTGTTTGTTTCTCAGGTGTGCTCCTTTTTCCTGTTGTTTGCGCTGTTTCCCTTCCTCCCGCGCCCCTCCCGCCACTCCCCTGTTGATTGCAAGGGGAGATCAAAGCCGAGCTGCTGGAAGAACGTGAATATTTCAGGTGAGCTGAGCGGCTGCGTTTCACACCACCTGTGTGACACCGAACTGGGTCCAACCCCTCGCAATTACCCGATCTCCGGAGGGCCCCTGAGAGCCCGGCGACACCAGCTAGGGCCACCTGTCAGAGCCCAAAACTCTTTTATTCCTACCCAACGCATGCACACGTGCGACAGAAAGAGATATTCCTCATTCGAGACAAAAATAAATGTATCTGGAGCGCAGAGATTGGGAATATGGCCCGCGTCAGCGAGGTACGGTTAAAACGAGGATGAAAAGGGAACTTGCGAGGTTGCAGAACTTCAGGAGCGTCACAAGAACACGAGAATCTCTTGAGGAACGTGTTCAAACTTATTCCACATCAAGAAGTATGTTAAAAAGGCCATGGCCCAACCGAAAAATAAATCTTGTGTATGTATGTGACAAAAGCTCTGTTCCAAGGCGCTACCTATTTAGGTATCATTAAGGTGCACTTGATGATATGAAGATAGGCAGCACAATTATGTTATGATATATTACTCTAAGGCCACACTGCATTGCTCTCTGACAAGACTATCCCAGATTGCATTGCAAAAGACCCTTTGACAATAAAAGGAGTTTAGAATTTAAAACATACACATTCTATATTTTTAAATAGCCTATATCCAAATCAATTAAATTTATTTTAAATTGCAATAATAGTTTATAACATTTTATTAAATATTATGAAAGATACAATTAATACATAAGTATATATTTTAAATTATATTTACAATTAATATAAAAAAGTAATAAATACTAAAATAGACAAAAATTCTAAAATATATTCAGGTGGTTTTTACATTTTATTCAACTAGAAATATATATCATATATTCAACTAGAAAAAAAGCAATATTATTTTATTTAATATTTTTATTTTATTTTTAGCATTATTTTGCTATAAAATATATACTTATATCATATTATATAATTTTTTTTCTTCATAATTTTAAAATGTTTTAAAATGTATCAAATAAATGCAGTCTTGTTGAGCATCTTAAAAATCTTAAGTATTCCAAACATTGTTTTGTTTACAGTATACGTATTTAGTTACTTTTTGCTAAATTAATACCAATTTTATTTACCAATCCATTTAGCACTTTACAGTATATTAAAGTGTAACTTTCTGCAATGAGTTTAATATTATATAACTCATTCCAAAACAAACATAATTATACTACATACACAATTTATTACACCTCTACTAAATCACCCTATATTGGTGTGCATGTAGTTAAGCTTATTAGAGTTATCAAGCCTTTAGTGCAACGATATGCTAATGTCAAACTCAATTGGGATCAATTAGTAAAACTATGTGTGTTGTGTGGCAGATGTGAGTTGCTGTCTATGTCAAATCAGGATTTTTCAGTTAGGATGCTCCCTTAGAAGGAAGCTGCCTATGCAGGCAGTAGGTATCACACTTGATTTTATAACAGAGCTAAAAGACTGTTCACACAAAAAGCTGCCAAATGTCCTAGCCTGGATCTAATGCTAGATTGGCTTGTGTGTGTGTGTGTGTGTGTGTAAAAGCATTTCAATGCTTGAGCAGTCATCTCTTTTCCCAAAGCCAATAAAAACTCCTCCTCAGAGTCCACACCAATCTGAACAGCACTATTCTCTGGCCGCCTGTGGCAGGAGCTCCGGGAGTTTGGAAGGAGGCAGGCGGTGTGTGATGATGAGCTGAAGGTGTAGCGGGGACGATGCAGAGCCAACGCCAGTAAAGCCCTCGCAGCAAATTCAGAACATTCCTCTGTGTCAGAGCGGCCGACACACATTAGCCGTTTACATGGGAGGAAACACAATCTATTTGATGCTACACTGCCCACATGTCTAAAGCCTTCCCTTCAAACAGCAGCGCTTCACACGTTTGACTTTCATCTCATATTCTGAGCAGGTACGCCGGGAAACACACTCCATATACTCGGAAATCCCTGTTTGAAGTCGAAGCTGAGAGTAAACATGCTACATTGGTTTAGATTTACTCTGGGATGTCCATTTTTCTAGTTTTCTGTAATTTATGCATGCAGATAGCAGGCAATAAATAAATTAATAAAAAGATGAACAATAAAACAATGAGAAAAAAATAAGGATAAAATATAAGGATAAACAAGAGTAACAAAATGTAGGTTCTTGCGCATTTAAATATCAGACAAATAATAAAAAAAACATTTAAAATAGATAATAAAATAATTATAAAAAAAATACTAGTACTGTCAAACCATTAAACGCGACTAATTGCAACCAAAATAAAAGTAGATTACATGTGTGGTGTATATTAATTATGTATTTATAACTAGACACACATACAGTTAATATTTTAAAAATATTGACATGTATTTAGATACATATACTGAATTTACATTATTTTATATTGTGTATATATATTAGTGCCGTCAAAGGATTAATCATGATTAATCACATCAAAATAAAAGTTTTTTTTAATATAATATATTTGTAAGTATATATAAATACAAACACATGCATGTATATATTTAATGAAAATATGGTATGTTTATATATTAAATATATTTAGATATAATATCAAATGTAAGAAATTAAATATGTAAATGCATTTACATACTTTCAAAATATATACTGTACGTGTGTGTTTTAATATAAACAAACATATAAACACATATATTATGTAAATAAAGACTTATTTTGGATGTGATTAATCATGATTAATCATTTGACAGCACTAATATATATATATATATATATAAAACAGTAAAATGATTACAAATGTACCACTTGTTATGAAACATCTTATATGAAAAATAAATATTAAATAAAAATAGTCAAATTGATCTAAAATGATGAATCATGTGCAGTACATGAAGAACTGATTTCATGTTGACTTTAATGCAACATTTTACAGCATCTCTTTACATTAAGAGTCCTTCATTCACCTTTTCCCACTTTATCTTTCCCAGCATTCCTGAATGTTTTCTTTACAGTTAAACCTGCAGTTTACCTACTAACGCATGCTTTCCTTTTCTGAAAGTCATGATAGTCATTCCTCCTGTTTTTCTGTGCTTTTACTGTTCATCATTCTTCAGTGGTGCTCTACAGCTTTCGTTCTGTTTTGTTTTTGTGTTTTTTGTTTTCACTCCTCTCTGTACACAAGATCCATCATGTGTCTCTTTTAGCTGGACGGGACGGAGGGGGACCTTGACGTTCACGACGACCGCATGTCGTATCTCTCGGCCATGAGCGCTGACTATCTCAGCATGGACAGTCGGCTGACCAGTGACTACGACGACACGGCGGACGAGGGCGGGGCTTACACAGATAACGAAACGGACGAGCCGCTCGATCGCCAGCGGGTGTCGGCCATTAGCCGCTCCTCTGAGCCAGTCATGCCAGAGGAGGTTAGAGTACACCTTTAACATTTCTGCAGGGTTCCCACTGCCATAGAAGACCTGAAGATGTACATAGCTCCACACACGCACACGCATGCATGCTAATTCCAAAGCATCTTGGGCTGTTTATTATGACTGAGGACACATATGGATAATGCATCTTTCACGGTGATGGGTGAACTGCTTGCACATGCTTTGACATCTACACACTTAAACATGCTTACTGCGACAGCCTAGATCAGCACAAAGTCAGCTGAAGGAAAGACAGCAGAGGTCGAGCTGGCAGGGAAATACATTTTCACATTGAGAACAAGACATTAGCACACACTTGTCATCCACGTGTTACATGCTGTAAAAGCAGGAAACGCATGGTAATGAGTTTACATGGCAAATCGCTTGGATTTCATGCTTTCCAAAAACAGATGAACGTTAAGTGCATCTGTAAATGCAAAAAGCAATCACTTCTGCCCCCTTCTGTTAGATATTGGAACTAAAAATGTGTTTAATAGTGTTGTGATTGTTAAAACTAAATGTCTTTGTTAAATTAAGTGTTATAAATGTAATAAAAAAGCTATCAATATATAAAGTTAAGTAATAAATGTTAAAATTTAAACTTAAAAAAATGAATTAAAAAGGTTGCATAGGCAACTATCTGAAAAAGGTTTCAATTGAAGTACTGAAATGGCTAAAACAAAACTGAAGCTAAAGCTAAATAGAAATAATGTTTAAAAAATTATTACAATTTAATGATAGTTAAACATTTAATAAAAATGACAAGCACCCAAAATTTAAATTAAAAGTGAAAATAAAAAAGCTAATTTAAATAAAAACACATTAAAGCTAAATAGAAATATTTTTAAGAGCTAATAAAAATGCAAAAGCACATGACTGTAACTTAAACTAAAATTAAAATGTAAAAATATTAGAAAATAATGTTAATGTTAATTTAACATGAGCTCTTAGATAAATAAATATAATAAATAGAACATAAAATTATATACTATAAATATATCAAGTATATAAATAATCCTAAAAGCTTGTATGCAATTAGGAAAATTGTGATTTAAAAGGCTATTTAAATATAATTAATCAATTGTTAAATATGGTAATAAATCAAATGAATAAAATGATGATGATGGTAATAATGAGCAGCTTTTTAAAGTAATCACAAAGAGCTGGAAAAGTGGTAAAAAAAAAGTAGATGGATAGAGGGTTGGATGTTAATGTTAAATCAGACGCAAGACAAACAGATTCCTGACTGTATATTTTCTGTAGTGTACATATGCAGGATAGACATCTTTCTATGTTATCTATCTCTTTCTTGCTCCTCTAGATCCTCAGGAAGTCAAGCCCAGAGATTCGAGGTCGCATCCGGCGGGTGGGCAGCAGAGAGATGCTGACGGAGGCTAGTCCCCCCTTAATGTCCACCTTCCTTCCTGACCCCGCAAAGGTGAACTCATGTCACGCTCCCTTGTGGCTTTCCTTTCTTTAAAACACCATTCATCAAGATACATGAATAGTGTCAAAAAGAGACTGGAAATTTGCATACAGTGGACACTTAAGCCACACTTTAAAAAATATGCATCCAGTTTTAAGTTTACAAATGGAAAAAGACTGTAAACTGACTCTGACTAACACAACTTTTCTCCTGACTGCACCTGCATTCATGCAGAAGAACGGCCTGATTTGGCACAACCATTTTCCCAGCAGCTCAGAATCCTCATGCAGCAGCTCAGTGACACATTTTGGTACGCTGTAGAGCCGTGTTCACTGTTGTGCCAACTTGGTTAAATAACTAGTATAGTTTAGTTGAAATCCACTGTCAGTGTCTAGATGGTTTTGAATATGTAAACAAAATTATATTATAGGCCTATTATATATTTCTTGTATTATTATTAAATCATATATTTTAAAAATGCACTTTGAAAGCCCTGTTCACAACAAGAAGGATAACTATAAAGATATTAGCATTCACACCAGCAAACAGTATAGTTTGTTTATTCTAAGCACATGCTCATCTGCCACTTTTAATTCTCAAACTCGTTATAGCAGGATGGATTCTGATTGGGCATCAAAAATCGCTCTGAAAGTGATTCCAATGATATCGTTTCTCTGTGCCTTTATTGTTTTTGTGGTGTGAATTCTGCTATTCTTAAATACTGAGGACGATTTTTTTAAACTATATCTTAGAGAGTGAGAGAGAGTGTGTGAGAGAGAGTGTGTGAGAGAGAGAGTGAGCGTGTGAGAGTGAAAGATTGAGTGTGAGAGAGAGTGTGTGAGAGAGAGTGTGTGAGAGAGAGTGTGTGAGAGAGAGAGTGAGCGTGTGAGAGTGAAAGATTGAGTGTGAGAGAGAGTGTGTGAGAGAGAGTGTGTGAGAGAGAGTGTGTGAGAGAGAGAGTGAGCGTGTGAGAGTGAAAGATTGAGTGTGAGAGAG
>JAUCNO010001851.1:849399-864212 GCA_032353835.1 Enteromius viviparus | reverse complement strand
GATATATATATATATATATATATATATATATATATATAATAAAACTCCCAAGTAAATGCATCCTATGAACTGGTCATAAAAAACTTGTACAGCTATTATTGAATTAAAATCTGACTGTTCCACACTGGCTTTTACAGAATATGATATATTTTCATATAAAAGATAATGCATTAAATATTATAACTGTTTTAATAAACAAATGTAAAAAATAATTTTAAATGAATTATTTTTAATTTAAAATGCGCCATTACAAAAAAAATTTACATTTTTTGTAAAATAATTGTATGTCTACATATTTTAATTTATTAATATATTTAGAAAAAAATTTCAAAACATTTTTTTTTATTTTTAAATAAATGCTATTTTAATTTTTTTTAAATTCTATAATAAATTTTATTTTAATGAAAAATAATTAAAATAAATATTTAAATGGCAAATAAATGAATAAATAAAACGCATAATATATAATAAAAATACATTTTGGTATAAATTATTGTTTATATTATTTTTTTATTATTTTTAAATAATATATAATTTACAGTGTTTTCTAATACAAAAAAGACAGCAAACACAAAATACTGCAGAAAACCAACATGATGTGCCATGATAAACCAATGTGATACCTTCACTGCACCATGGCAGTACTTTTTCATCTAGTGAGGGAGTCAATTTTTTGAGGGATTACGATATTTTGCCCACTTAATTCCATTATAACTTCACTTAATCTAATATGAACGTGTGTGACAGAGAGCAAGCTTTCTAAATGACTCCCAGCAGCTCGAGCGAACATGAGAGTAATGCTAACACAAACACAAACAAATGATACCTTTGTACCCCATGTCATTTGTACTCTACACAGGAAGAGAGAGCGAGAGAGAGACACTCTTCTCTCTCTCTCTCTTTCTGTGACCACTTCACTGGCAAAATGAAGAGGAAAGACAACAAATCACTCTCAAATCTGCTGCTGTTGTTCCACAGCCTATCAACGCGTCTCTCCCGCCTGGCCACGTCAATACTGAAGAGTGATGGCCGTTTGCTATATGATTGCCTTTTTTATTTTCTCTCCCTCGCTCACCTTTCTCTTCGCCCCTTTCTATTCTTCCTCCTACCGCCCGCTCCACTCTAATCAGCACGGCGGGCCGAAACAAAAGAGGGATTGTCTCTTTAACTGAGAGCAGCACTGTATCACAGCTTTCTTCCCTATTTCCCCGCTTTATTAGCGGCGCAGCGGACCACTGTTTATACTAGTGGGTATTCCGTGTTTGCTGGAACAATTACAGTATGACAAATGGTCCATCAACGCCATCTATCAGAGGGCGCTTGACAGGAATCCTATACGCAGGGCGGCCATTCGTCCCCTGCCTGCCTTCTCCTGGGCACCATGCTTCAGTATCCATGACAACACGCAAGCCGCTCGCCGCGCACGACGCTCCTTGATGAGAGATGGCACCCGAGAGCGGCTCTGGAAATTAGCCTTTGACACCCCACCCCCAAACGCACTCCCAGAAACATCCCAACCCCCAAGAGCCTGCGTGTGCACGAAAAATGGTGCCGTGACCCGGGAGTCTTCGCCCCACCCCCAGCCTGGATAATCACCGGACCCAAACGCACACACACCTCAAGATCTCGCCGGTGTGGCTTATCTGAGCAACTAGAGCATGCACAATATGGCTGATCGCCACTCCTGATATCCCATTATCCTCAGCAAATGTAAATACAATCGCCCTCATCCCGCACCCTGTGCACCGGATCGCACTTCAGCCCCAGAAAACAAGATTGACATTTCATTGAGCGGCCTTTTGCGCTCTATATTAAACACAGGAAAGTATTTGCTTTGCAGCCAGGTTTGCAGTTGTTCATTATGCCTCACCTTTTGGCTTATTGATAGAGGGAACTCTGGGGTATTGGGAAGGAACTAAATTGCTTGGGACTTTCCTCGGCGAGGAATAGATAATGCAGCTTTTAATAAAGCGGTTTTGGACAAAATGGCTGTCCGATGCAGACGAATGCGAGATTCGGAGCTTTGCGGACGTCGTGCCAGACTGTGGGAAACCAAAAATAAAAGAGGCAGGCGCAACAGAATGATCGATATTTGGGAGGCAGACGGCTGGAGCAGACGAAGGGGGTCAAAGTTTGACCTCCTGGGTGACCTTTGTCTGGTCTGAAACAAATACTGTGGGAGACGGCTAAAAAATATAATGCGGGTCACTGACATTTCACTTATTGTCTGTTGTGACCGATCGCACGTCGGCTTCTGTGCAAGCTGTGGCTCGTGATAAGATAAATGAAACAAATTCAGGCCAATTGAAAAATTCTGTACTTGTCAAGTGAAATGTTTAGTCAGAATTGGCAAACAGTGGAAAAAAGTTATTACCTAGGTAAATTGTGCAAAAAAAAGTAGTAAGTCATTCTTGTTTTGAATTATAACACAATTGAACTTACTACACTTTCCCACGCTATAACATATAGGCCTCATTTATTTATTGATAAAAAAAATCTTAATAATGCATAGTAATTAATTTAGTTCCATACAAAAAAAAGCAGTCACAATGATTCTTATGAACAATTGTTTGTGAATCAGACTGCCTTCTCATGTAAGCAAATCAAAAAGATTCGGCACAATCTGTTTGGTCTGATTCACCGATTCTCTTTTCTCAGTCCTTTTAATTTATCATAAATCAGAAGACTCAAAAGGCTCATAAGCAGTTAACAAATCAACATGTAAATCTGGAAATTTGATTTCTGCACTATAACTGTCAAAAACTCTTTCAAAAGTGAAGAAACGTCCATATATAAGCCTCAAGTCAGCTCTGGAAGCATCAGCTACTGAAGCATGTAAACTGCACAGGCTATGCAATGCTCTATTACTGAAGTCATAAAACAGTATGCTGACCTGCCGAGTTGAGTAACTCATTTTAGTAGCGCGGCCTGAGCTGAAATGCAAAATGTCAACAGCTATAACCCGCCTGTGCCAGCGGCGCCCACATTGATGTGGCACAGTCTCTTTCTTCCAGTTGGAAAGCCGACAGTTTTGCAGAGACTTGGAGTCCTTAATTATCCCCCGACTTAGTCTAATTCAATCAACACAATTTCAATCTGCCGGCAAACAGGCAAAAACACTCCCGTCCCCTCCAGTACAGAGTCTGAAATATACACGAGGAGGAAGTCGATCTGACGGAACAGATGAAAACCAGAAGCCACATAATCTTACTGCTTAAATCACATCTTTATGAGTGATTATGAATGAACAGAAGCCTAGGAGTGAGCCGATCACACATTGCTCTCTCAGATAAAAACGCATTGTGGCATAAAAGTATACTACCGGAAAAACCATACTGTTTGCATTTGCAAAGTAAAAACAGTGGAAAATGCAGTGAAAACACCTCACTACATTCTTCAGTGCTAAATGCAATTTTGCCTTGTTTTAAGTATGCATGTGCAAAAATTAATAAATATAAACAGCTCCCGCTGGTTTGTTCTTTATGTGTGCATGGATATAAATAAGTACATACAGACATGTATATTTACAGATCCTTGCATTGGTTTAGCTAATATACTTTCACTTTTTATTAACCTGTGTTGAAATGGGAGAAGGGCTTCATATGCATCATTATATATATAGATATATATTACGCATTAATTATATATATATTTTTTTTTAAAAATTACAAATGAATGCATAATATATATGGTATTTTATAATATAATGTATAATATGTATATTATATTTTATATATAATACATTTGTTTTATGTATGTAAAAAAATCATTAATATTATTTATTATTTTATTATTAATTTATAATTTATAATGTTCCTTGTCTGTTCGATTACGTCATTAATTGATCTTAATACCTCACATCTATGCTATCTGTACATGTACAAGCTATTACTACATGTACTGTAAAACCTTACTTCGATGTAAAGCTGATCGTTAAAAGCGCTATACAAATAAATTTGAATTGAATTATTATAAGTTATCCGTATTGTAGTGTGCATAAACACACACACACACACATATATATAGATAAGACATCACTAAGATGATAGCTATAAATAATAATAGATATATTATTACTATTATTATCACTTAACTGTGAAATGAATCTGAAATAACTATGGCAACTCACAGATGTCACATCATGTTTCTAAATAAAACTATAAAACATAGCCTGGAGCAACCTTTAAAATTCACACTTAACGGTTTCTGATCATTGATCAAGATCAATGAAGAAAAAAGTCATTGATTTGACCCAGCAACCCTCATGAAGGCAGTCTTGACCCGACCTTAAACATTCTCCGGGGATCCTGTCGCATCCCAACATGCGTGGACATGGACCAGCCTTCATTTAAAGGTCATTAGGTTTTAATTGCATGGCTAATTCCCTGCGAGGAGCAGAAGCGGTGCGTCTGGGAAGGCCGGACAGGGTGGAGGGGGAAGTTAAACCATCATGAATTGAGCTCTTAACAACCCAGAAAACCATCAGAGCAGAGATCCTCCCCCATTCAAACAGCATCTCACTCAACGCTCGCACCACGTTATTAGATTTAATAAGCTCAAATAGCAGCCCAGCCCGGCCCCGCGCGTCATTATACAGCCGTTACTTTCTTGCCGACTGCCAAGACTGTTTTGCGCCGGCTTCAGACTGCCAGAGCCAACAATCGCAGATTAGTGAAGCCCTTCTCCCATTTCAACAGAGGTTAATAAAAAGCGACAGGGCTAAGTCTGCTCTGATTAACTATGCTGAGAGATATTAGCGCAGTTTGTTACATCAGATCATTATTGGATTAAACAGCGCGCACGCTCGCACTACAATGAAATT
This sequence comes from Enteromius viviparus, assembly GCA_032353835.1. NCBI lineage: Eukaryota > Metazoa > Chordata > Actinopteri > Cypriniformes > Cyprinidae > Enteromius > Enteromius viviparus. Next base: position 859,390 of record JAUCNO010001851.1, on the reverse strand, counting down.
TTCATTTTCCATTTACAAGATGTACACACAAAGCCGGCTCTGGGAGTACACTTGTCAGAACAAAGAGGGTATTATTTTTTTCCTCTTCTTCAAAGTGACTATATCTTAAACTGATACTACAGTCTGATGATCTACAGTACTCCTGTGATGTTTCCGGGTCAAGGGCATCCTGTTATTGTGTTCATAAAACAAAAAACAAAGATTAGTGAAGCATTCACACCAATTAGCCTCAGCGATTGATTGATTGCAACCAATGCAAGGAACTGTAAAGGTGGATCTGTAAAAGTGTGTGTGAGTCTATATACACATATATACATATACACACACATACATACCCTTTCCAACAATGACTGTATAATTTTGAGATCCATATTTTCACACTGAGGACAACTGAGTGACTTATATGGAGCTATTACAGAAGATCCAACACCCACTAATTCTCCATAAGGAAAAAACATGCAGTAAAAGCTGGGGATGAAAACTTTTGAACCGAATGAAGACGTATACAATTTTTCTCTTTTTGCCAAAGGGGTGACAACTGGATGGGTTTAAGTGCCATTTCACCAACTTTACAAGGAGATCCAAAATTACAATCAACTGTTTTAGCTTGTTCAGTGTTAATTCTTTTGATTTTTAATGAATTATTCCAAAATGATTAAGAATTCAATTATGTCCATTGGCAGTAGAAACAGCTCATCAAGAGCTTTCATTTGACATAGAGGGGTGAGAACCAGAAGGGTTTATATTTTATTATGTAGCACTACCCTTCAGAAGCTAAAGAAGATACTTACGTGTTTCTCAGAAGACAAAGTAAGTTACATTTACCCTGATTTTCAAATTTAAAAAGTATATAACACACGCATGCATACAAACACACACAAACTGATACTACAGTCTATTGATCCTTCCTGTGACATTCCCAGATCAAACACTTACTCTAATTGTTTTCTCAAAAACAAAAAGCAAAGATTAGTAAAGCATTTGCACCAATTAGCCTCAGTGAACACCTTTCGATTGCAACCGTGCAAGGATCCGTAAGGTTTAGAGCAACAACAAGAAAAAAAATCCCACCAGGTTTTGAAGAGTTTAATGTGTCTGCCGAGAATTTGGCCTTTTGTTCACAACTGAAAACCAGATCATGAACCAACTTAAACCTGACCTAAACCTGTCCCTAAACCTTCCCCTGACCTTAATCAACCTTCTATTGAAGCTAGTTTCTTTCTACACAGATTAAAGAGTTGCTCGGAAAAAATCAATGGAGGTCAGTGGAGAAGAGAAGTTATTTCAGCGCTGTGTTTATAAGCTTATCATTAGGCCTAATGAGAACAACAACATGAACAGATTAGAAAGTCTATATTTTAGAGGAAAGACAATTAAGCTATATCTGAGGACGTCGCCATGTGGGACACGCTCACAAAAGTTGAGCACTTACTTCAATATGAAGCATTTGTGGTACTAAGAGAGCAGAAGTGATTGCATATAAATCAAGCATCACTATTACTCTTATTCTCATTTTGTTAAGTGGTCAGATTAACAAGAAACCAGCATCCCACACCCTGCAGACCAGAACATCACAAAGATTCTTTCCACAAGGACCAGTAAGAAATAACCTCACAACCAATCTGAATGCCTAAGCAACCATCTAAAATGCCCTAGCAACCACCAGCAACCTCCAAGCATCTCAGTGACTCTTGCTGTGGAAGCATCATTCACATCAACTCAGTGTTAATCTAATTAAACATCACATCTCATGTATTGTATTATGGAGAATTCGCCTAGTAATACTTTTATGTATTCTTCTTTGAGAAAATATCTAAGATTATTATTATTATTATTATATCAAATATATTAAACTAAAATTATTCTTTAAAAACAAATTAAATAAATTTAAGAAACAAATAAAAAAATAAACAAAAAATAATGACAAAAAGAAACAAAATGAATACAAATTTAAAATAAATTGAAAAATGTAAAAACAAAAGCTAAACAATAATAGTATTTAATAACAATAAACAAACAAAAACTAAAATAAAACAAATTATAACAATAAAAATGATCAAAACAATAACAATACCACAACTAGACAAAAAATGAAAACTTTTTTGAAAAATGTATTAAAACTAGATTTTCTTTTTAATAAAATTAAAGGAAGTCTGTTTTTTTGGACAGAGACTGAGTTGATGTTTCTTTTAAATCAAACGGATCAAATTAATATCACTAAAAATAGCTAGAACAAACTCCTGAACAGAAACCAATCAAGTCCTTACTTTCTAATGAGCACAGGAAACAGAAATGCCATCAAGAGCAACACTTTTACCATCACATCATCAGAAACAAATAGGCTTATTAATTATAGAAGTCTGCACAAAACCTTCTTCTTCTTCAATTTAAACCATAATTTGACCTTCTGAAATTAATTTGCATATATTCAGATATCATCAACTTCGCTGGTGGCTCAATCTTCCTCTAACCCTTTTAACACTGCCTGGTTGCCCTGTTTTTCCTCCACATATTCATCTATTATCCCATGTAGCTGTTATGAGGCTTTCACTGTTATTACACCAGCGATCAGCTGTCTGACCGAGGCAGAAATATTAACTTTTCCTTCCTTTTCACCCTCTAAAGAGAGAGGTCCGTCCCTACGAGAGCCAAACCAGCTTCCAACTGCAGAAGAAAGAGTGGGCTTCAATTAGTGTGTCTCCTGGGGTCCCCCCGTCCCATTACCCGCCATAAATCCTGATGCTTTACGATTAGGTGCATAAAATGAGTCATCCATCTGGACAGTAAATAAAAGCTTGTCAGTGGCCTGACGCCAAGCCTGAGCACAGCTATATGAAACTCACTTGTGTGCGTGGACAGTCAGACATCAACCAAACAAGGCCGGAACTGTCTTGTGGGGAAAAAAGTTTTTCAATGGGGGGAAAAACAAACGGTGTTCCCCCTTCCCATAAAATGTATTCCAAAAATCTATTTATTTCAACTATTGATTACAGTCTATTATGCAGAATTCCATTTTATAAGCTGAATTTGAATAGAGGAGTAATATGGCATGTAGAATTGTGAATTTGAATAAGAGGGAGCACAATGAAACTAATGTTGTTACTGCTGGGCTATTAACAATAGAGTTGAAATTAAATGAAATATAAATATAACATGAAAACTTAATGCATTAAAAATGTCGTCATGACAACTGAAAAAAAAAGTTTAAGGTGAATCACTAAAAATGACAAACAAAACTGAAATAATAAGCTAATAAAAATAGAAAACGTTTAATATTTGTGAAGAAAATGTCAAAAAGTGCAACATAATTATTCAAATTTAAATTAAACAAAAAAAAAAAAACTGATAACTAAAAACGGAAATTCAAAGAAATTTCTATAACTGCAACAATCTTGATTTCCTGACAAAATTCTTGTTGAATTGTATTAAAAAAATTAATTAATAAATGTCATATAATTATATAATATAAAGTTATAGCATATATATATATACTGTATATTTATGGAACAGAGAAGAACACTTAAAATCCCAGAATTCCATTACCTTGACCTTGAATTTCTCCCAATTGCACCCTCAGATCTAAACAAATTCCAATTCAACTTCCTGTATGTTGTGGTCAATTCAATTAAATTTCACACCCATGAACTGAAGTTTTATACACATTTCCTTCTGTCATATTTAATTGGCATTTCTTTGCAATTAATTCAGAAATTCACTAGCAGTTTGTGAGTGAAAACGGTTTTTGTTTTTCCAAATGTCAGAAATCACTCGACTATTAAAACAGACAAACAAGAAAGCCTTGGATAATGACTTAAAGTTCAGCTTTGCTTTAAATGTATTATTGGCAATTTTTTGTTTTTTTTTATTCTAGATGCACAATTTACACTTGTCTTAACGAACAAGTGTAAAATTTCTTTTAAACAAACCAATGGTATGAAGTAACAGAGGACAATGAACTATTTCTTCAATGGTGCAATTGCCCAAAGTATTTTAGGCATGAATTCTTCACATTCTCCATGTCTCGCATAGAATTGGTGCACAGGGACAGGCTGAGTCCTTCAACTGAGGTGCGATCATACCCATCAGCCACTGAACAAATGAAGACAAATATTTCAAGAACTTAGGCTGGCAGTTATGACTCAAAGATGTTTGCTGTTGCACGGCAGACTTGTGCATTTAATAATGGTTACCAAAAAAAAAAACACCTTTCAACTCTTTGTTTGCTTGCCTTTATCTTTTTAACATGATGCAACATCAAGGAACGAGGAGTCAATCAGGAACCGAGGCGCTTCAGGCCTGCAGTGTGAGACTGCCAGAGGACAAGGGCCGCGGGAAACCTCACCGCAGGGGCCCCGTGACTCCTGATAGACACTGATGATCACTTAAAATGATTAGGGATTAAAGGGAATTAGATTCAAACCTCACAGCAAGTGCATTTACCATTTCTATTTTTAATTATTAGTGCAATTAGTTTTTTTTACAACCAAACACCATGATTTAAAAGATTGATGATTTCATCTAAAACAAAGAATACATACATTTTGCTATTTTAACTGTGTACTTTGAGGAAACATGTTTAATGTCACCAACTATTGATCTAAAGACATACAAGAATCTTAATGCACCTTTTTAGATAAATGCATATAAGCTTAATGGAAAGCTTTTAGTGAATTATAAGAATTTCTCACACAAAGCATATATATTACATTAATCACTTTTTAAAAATAACTAAAAATAATAATACATTTACAGTCATGGCCAAAAATATTGGCACCCTTGGTAAATATGAACAAACATTTTTTCATTGCAAAAAATACTAGGTCCTTTTGACCTAGTATTTTAAAAATTCACAAAAATCTTCACAAAATATATTTCATTGTACACCAGGGTTACTTTTATCCCTCTGTTCAACAAACAGGAGGTTCCAGTCGTGTCTGACAACTGAATATGGTGGAGTTTGTGGCTGTTTGATCATTTTTTAAGGTTTTCTGACCCGAGACTCAAATATTTTCTGCAATTCTCCAGCTGTGGTCCTTGGAGAGTCTTGCCCTGAAACTCTTTTTCTTGCCATGCATTAGGACAATAGAGACACACGCGTCCTCTTTCAGGCATTTTATGTTGATTGGAAATTCTTAATTATTGCCCTGATGGTGGAAATGGGAATTTTCACTGCTGTGGCTTTTTTCTTAAAGCCACTTCAATAATATGTGAACCTCAATTATCTTTTACACATCAGAAATATATTCTTTCTGATAAATTCTTTGTTCTGTCTTTGTAAAACAGAAAGCCACAGCTAAATAATTTCATGTTCATAATCATCCTGGAGTGCTCAAAATTGTGAATATACCTCAGATATTTTACAGATATTTTACTCATAAGAATCTCTTGGGGTGCCAGTAATTGTGTCCAACGTATATTTGAGAAAAAAACATTTATTTCATAATGATGAATTCTTATTATCCCATGAAACTGTAGATTTGTGATTTAAAAAAAATAAAAGATCAAAAGGATTAACAATGCAGATTTATTTTCACAGCCACCTTTGATCATATCAAGGTTGCTGATATTTTTTTTTACCATGACTGTATTTTTAATTGCATATTAATTGAATGCGTTATTAATAAAATAATGCATTCACAATAAATAATTGTAATACATTTATTTATTAATAAAAAGCAAATGCATTAACAAAAAAAAACACTACATAAATGTACAAATATTTTGTTAACACAAATAACTACATAGAATACTAATACAATCCAATATTATTATTAATAATAATAATAATAATTCATATTATTATTTATTATACATTTGCCTTAATTAATTAATTAATATAATAAAGCATAAAACAAAACAATAACATTTAGAATAAGTTAATTATAATATCCATGTTTGTGACACAGGTGATGCTCACCTGCTTAACTTCCTAAGCATCTTTTCTGTCTTCTTTCTGATAGGCTGTTAAAAGTTGATATCAAACCACTATCAAAGGATCGGTCTGAACTCCAACAAACTCCATCCTGCACTGACTCAACACGACTCTAGTTCATCACACCGCTGTCACGTTACATCACGTCCGTCAATGAGAAAAACTGCACTTCCTATTAGCGGCAAGCATTTCGCAGTTGCTCCCAATTTCAAAACACTGTAAAAATCACAGTCGAGGGGACGTATTTATTATTGCTCTGTGCATGGGGAGGATAGTAGACTGATTTATTGCGCTGCAATGTTAAAAGTAGGACACTTTCACAAGAGGGGGAAGTTCTAAAGAAGAAGTGCGGAGAGCTTATTTGCTATAGGCAAGCAATCAGTGAGGAATTCAAAAGCTAGCCTGGCCTCCAGAGCTCTATAATAAGGGAATGAGACGGAGGGGGGGGTTACCGGCTACACACCACACACACGTATAACACATACACGCACAAACATTCTCCCATGTGACACCATAAAAGTATCTTGAAAGCAAGGCCAGCTATTGTCTCTTTGTTCCGACACGGCTATGAACATGTTTTTATGTGTGGTCCGAAATGCAGTGAGTGAAAGCGAGTTTCAGGAGACCCGAGCTGCTGTGCTGGTCATCTGAGGTGATATTAACACAAAGCCCAAAAGAGCCAGGGTACAAGAACAAGATGTTTGACATTTACACGCATCACAATATACCCAAATGTAAAATGCAGCTAATAAAGACAACAGCATGACTACTGTTACAGTATTTCATCTCTTCTGAATATGTACACTAGCTTTGTGTAGGAACAGAACACAGCTGAAATGACTATTAGCTGAAAAGCTCTTAAATAATACACACAACCTAAAACACTCACAGGCCATCAGCAAAGGGCCAAAAATAAGGAAATCCTGCTATAATACCTGTACCTGTAATAATAATAATAATAATAATAATAATAATAATATGCATGATTTATTGCATTGCATGATTTATAAAAATTTAAATTTAACAAATCAATAAATTTATATATTAGTACTGCAAAAATATTTTTATTAAAATCTCATATTGAAACAACAACGATAATGATGATTGTTATAAATAAAATAAAAGTATTGTTAAAAATATTTATACTGCTGCTACTACTACCACCATTAATAACAATAATAATAAAAAAAGTAGTAAAATTCTACAAATCAAATAAATCTATATTAAATGTGGTGTTTTTAATAATAATAATAATAATAATAATAATAATAATAAAGTTTCTAAAAATGTATTTCACTTTTAAAAATTAATCAAACCAATAACAAATGATTATTATTTATTATTTTATGACATATTGCATAAATGATTATGCAATATGTTGTAAAATAAATAAATTATTAATAATAATAATGAAAAAAGTAAGAAGAATAATGTTTAAAACTAAATGTATTTTTATCATTAAAATAAACAAATAATAAATTACTTATATGCTAATAATTAATAATAATAATAATATTTAATAATAATTAATAATAAATAACATTTATATTTTACTCTTGCAATAATACACGTGGCATGTTTTAGTATAATAATAATATAGTTTTCAGAAATATAACAATTATAAATGATTTACTACTACTACTACTACTACTAATAATAATAATAATAATATTAAAATTAAACGAAACAATAAATTACTGTTATGATAATTATTTTTAAAAACAACATAAATAATATATACATTATCATTATTATTATTATGCAGAACAACATTGAAAGTGTAATACTAATATTTATGTCTTAAATTACACCGATATTTAACATTGGCAGAAAACCTTACAGCTAGTAAAAGAACATTTATTTGACAAGCTGGCTAGCATCATCCTTTCAAACACTTCAGGCTATAAAAAACGCTGCACTCCATTTGTACACTTTTAAATCCTGTAATTATATTATCTGCGTCCAGGTTGACATACACGGACAAGTCCATTGCTGGACGAAGTTGGTGGAAAGCTGTTGCACAGTCTCTCGTGTCACTTCTCTGCTGTCTTACATAATAAAAGCACAGGAAAACCACAGCGCTGCATACAAACTCCAACAGTCCTGCTAATTTGCGAGCGCTGCAGTGAAGCCCGGAGATCTGCATACAGTTAAAAGACAAACAGTCCTGTAAATAAAGACGGCTGTCCGGCAACTGTCTTCCCCACGACGCCAATATTGACCCCAGTCAGATGCTCTGCTGATTAAAAATTGATCCTTTTGGAAAAATCTAATCAACAGAACAGGATTCTTTCATATGAGGAGGGCACAGCTGCTGACACGAGGGTTGCAGACCTGTTATTAACCCCTGATCCGCCACACAAACACACATACAGGCCCACTCTCCCCCAAGGCCCCGGTCCAGACGTCTTGAATTATTCAGGAGGTTCTGTGGCCACCTCACCTCAATTTATGCAGGCTGCTGCTCTTAATGGACCATCCGGGGCCCCTGAAGAGCGGTCAGTGGAGGGATGGGGCCGCTTGAGCCGTCCGGTGGGCTGCTGGCGGGGTGTGAGAATGAATTCATCAGCAAGGGTCAGCGCGGGTTAATGATGCCACGCGTCTAGACGGCCGCTGCTCTTGGCCTTTGTCCGAGAGCCAGCTGCGGGTGAGACAGGAGGGCTGGGAATAAGAGCGCTTCCCACGCCACACACACTATTACACTTCAATCACGAGACATGAGCTTCCTGTTCGTCATGTTTCATCTAAACAAACAGCGACGCCACAATATTAACGCTCAGCAACAGCAGAGCATATGGATAGTGTACAATATTATCATGTCTTGAGGGCAGAGGGCTGCATCAAACACGAATAAATGCCTAAAATTTACATTTCCATCCAATGAGAGTAAGAATACCGATCAATCTGAATCCTAAACAGCTGATGCCAATCAAAAACACAAACAGATACCACTGATCTCTCAAAAGTCACATTTTATACTTATATAAGATGCTATATATATATATACATTTCTTAAATAGACACTACTCTTGAAATAAGTAATTTCTGTATACCAAGGTTCCATTTATTTAATTAAAAATCCAGGAATATTGGTAAATATTATTACAATTTAAAATAACAGTTTTTTATTTGTATATATGTTGAAATGTATTTTATTTCTGTGATCAAAACTTAATTTTCATTACACCAGCCTTCAGTGTCACATGATCCTTCAGAAATCATTCTAATATGCTGAATTTAAACATTTCTCATTATTACCAATTATGCACCATCTAATATTTTTCTGAAGGTTGTGATGCATCTTTTTCTGGATTCTCTGAATATAAATCTTTTTAATACATTTTTAATAAAAAAAAAAACGACAAATAAAATAAAATTATATTTAAAAAAACTCTTACCAACCCCAAACTTTTGAGCAGCAGTGTAAATAGTAATACTTAAATTACTTTTGTGTGCAGAAAAAAGCAATATTTGCCTCTACAGAAAGGAACATCTTGCAAAGCAGAGACAATTTGTGCAATAGTTTGAAATAGACACACAAACTTCAATAATGGTGACAATCATCAACACACCATTAAATCTGGAAAAAGGGCTTTCGCCACATACAACTAAAAATAACGACAACAACAACAGCATAAAGAAAGCCTTTAATACTTTATCTTTACTCATGCAGCAATTCATGCTGGGAGCTCATAAGCCCTTAAGTTATAATATACATTCAACAGTATTTTCTTTTTATTTGTTTTTTATTACATTTTATTGAAAAAAGTAAAAATTAAATATTTTTAAAATATTATTTTTATAATATTAACAATATAATTATTTTTATTTATTAATTAATAAATTTTTTATTTGTTTATTGAGATATATACTGTATATATATGAGGAGCTCTTTTCCAAAACGCTATAAATCCATTTGAATACAGTAGTTTTCATGAAAATGAAGTTTTTTTACCTAGACCCATACTTTTAATATTAATACTAGTTAATATTCAATTTATCCTGTTGAAATGGTCTGTTGGCTCAGTCTGAACATGTTAAACAATGATTGTTAAATGA
>JAUCNO010001851.1:834316-844999 GCA_032353835.1 Enteromius viviparus | reverse complement strand
TAAAACTAATAAGCATTTTAGTCAAAAGACTAAGACTACGACTAAATCTAAGATGGTTGTCAAAAACAACACTGTTTTTACATTTATTTCTTAAATGTTTTTTTCGGTTTTCTAAAGAGTAGAGATTGTGGTTAAAGCAGTTGGGACTGCAGCATTATGCTCTGGCTTCAATTAAGGTGCGGTCGCTCAATTTGGTGTTCCATTCACTTCCATTAAAATGCTTGCATAAACAACTGCGTCATGTTCTCACTACAAAACAAAGTTCACTTGTGTAAAAATTGAAGTTCAACTAATTTTGCACATCTAGTCCAAGTGTCAACAGACTGTGATGTAACTCTAGCTATCTATCAGACTATCTTTCCTGCTCGAGGTGTTCACCTGCAATGGCAGCTTATTTTGCTCTGCATGCACAAACATGTGAGACCATACACATGGATATGCCATAAAACTGTGGAATGGATGTTATTTTCTGGGACAGACAAGAGTAAAGTTTTATTTTTCCTGACTTGGGATGGAAATGGTTTTTGGGAAGGGCCTTGGCTCATTTTTCTTAGGATGAGATCAAAGCCGTAACTAAAATATAATGGACAGAAATGAGTCATTGTACAGCGTGCTGCTCTCGAAAACACACTGTGGGCTGGATGAGTCACAGAGTGTACTGGGTCACAAGATTGGATTTTGGTAAATCTGCACAGATTCGAAGCTAAACGGCAGTTTGTGTGGTTTGGCCTGTTTAAAGGGATTCATAGGACATTGCATTCAAATTTTTATTTATTTTTTATAGTGGGAAAGTGTTCTTTAGGTTATTAGAAATGTTCTTCACATTAAGAAAATGATTCTTTAAGAACCGATCACTTAAAGGTTCTTTGGGGAATCCAAAATAGTTCTATGGCATTGCTGTGAAAACCTAGCCTGGGCCTGCCCATACTTCCTTTGATGCTGCATTCTTTTTGTGAGCAAAGTTAGTCTGGCCAAGCTGCCGTTTTAGAGCATTTCAGTTCCCAAAAAAATGGGAACCAATGAGAAACAAGCTCTCTCCCGGCACGACTGAGTCACGTGTAAAACTATGCAGTTCTGCATCTGAGAACCATTTCAAACATCGTGTGTACCGAGCAGCAACAATCGTTCGACTCTGCTGTTGCAGCTGTTTTGAGAAATGTTCATGACAAGCTTTTCTTTGAAAATGGAGCAGAAGTAATTAAAGACATTTTCTTACTGCTTAAATGAAGGTTACAGTGGCTTCAGGTTCCGCCTGTTATGCATACATCATCGGAATGAGTGGTCTGATTGGTTGTAGATTCGTCCAGTAGTGTACAGAGGCATCTGATGGACTCAGGTTAAGTCCTTCTCCCAGAAGGCGGGTAGTAAGGTAGCTTGGTCAAACTAAGCTCCTATGAGCTTAATAGTCGCGGAAGCCAGGCTAGTAAAAACCACTTTTTGGTAAAAAAAAAGTGTATAATTTGGTAGTGTTCTTAAAATAGTTTAATTCTCGTCATTATATATTACTATCACTCTGTTCTCCTACTTGATAATGTTCAAAGCTTTGCTACACTCTGTTGTTTGTTGTTTATATAATGTGTAAGCAAAGTTGCACTGAAAACACAGAAAGTGCCAAGTAAATGATTTTCAGCAGAGTACAAGTGTAAAATACAACTAAAAATAAACCATTTGTAGGTTGATTCCTCTTAATAGTGAACATTGTGGCTCAGTGGGTCATTTTAGAAAGAAACCAAAACACTTTGTTGTTCTTATGACGTGACTAAGCTTCTACTTTTGTCTTTAGGAAGCAGTACAGCCTGTATCGTGGTACTAGACAGGCAGAGTCACCGGCTACACACGGCAAACTTGGGCGACTCTGGCTTTCTGGTGGTTCGAGGTGGAGAGGTGGTCCACAGGTCTGATGAACAGCAGCACTACTTCAACACCCCTTTCCAGCTCTCTATCGCCCCTCCTGAGGCAGAGGGCTCTGTCCTCAGTGACAGGTGAGACATTTGCTATGTTATGTGACTTTTTCCTCTCGCTTTCTGATTATGCAACAGCATTGTGTCCCCAAGCTAGACTCAAGCGAGGTGTAATCCGCTGGTTGTCAGTAGGAGAGCATGATTAGCTCCTCACTCTGAGAGCCGGGTTATTAACTCGACTGGATTATCAGTTCCTCCTGGTGAGAAATGAGTCACTCTGTGTGAACCCAGCAGTGTCGACTCTGAAGTTTAGGATATGTAATGATCTCTTTGCTTCTATTTCAGATTAGAACAGCTTAAACTGTCAGAAGAAACGTTTTATATATTGTGCACAAGTTAACATTCCCTAAAAATGGATGGAATTTTAAGCTGCAACTGGTTTTAACTACTTGTAGCCATTAACAACTTTACTACCTCAATATTATTTAAAACAGTGATTTACTCTCTAGCTTTTTTGAGATGTCATGTTGGCGTTCTTTTAATTAATTGATCATTAATAATATTTTAGACTCATAATTCAGGGGTTGAATCATGCTTTTGGTTTGATTTGTCATGATTGATGATTGATACCAACAACAAAAAAAGTGCTATTTTGGTAAATTTGAAACACAATCCTGGAATAATGCAATTTGTATGATTACAAAGATTATGTGACTAAATTCACTCACTGGTTTAGAGTTCAACATGTTTTCTGCAACTTAACATCAACTGATCCTGTAATTTGTAACTTGTAATCCTGCATTCTTTAACCTGGAATATTAAATATGTGATTTTAAACTTGATTTAAATTTAAATAACATTTTTGATCTTGATTTAAAATTCTCTCACACTTTTGTTGCAGCATTTTACTGTTATATCTAAAAAAAAGACAACTATGATAATGAGCTGCTTGTGTGTAAATGAACACAATGGCATGCTGTACTCTGAAACATACTTATTGAAATGGCAAGCTTTGCGCTTAATCACATTAAGCACTTCCGGTTTAATTTTAAATAATCGTGCAGCCCTAAGTTACATGTCTGACCGGTGTCTGGTAAACATGACCCTAAATCCGTTATTACAGTGACTTTATCACAGTTAAGCAGTATTGTTGGACTGTTCTCTCTCAGAGCTACATCCGGTCAGTTTAAATCTTGCTAATGGAGATGACCTTAGCATGGCCATAAATCCTGACATTAGTTGCTTTCTCTTTGACATATGAGCTAGTGGAAGGATTTCTTTGAGGCCAGATATTCTTCAGTTTGTGGGTCTGAATCTTAAACCGTTTCAGCGTTTAAACTGTTTCCACTTCCTAATGTCTCAGAATTGTTTATTCCAAAATAAGTAACATGTTTAAATCGCATGTCCTGGGACTAGCCGGCCGGTCTGGCACAGACCGAGGGAAAGACGCAGAGTGTATTCGTAGAGTCCGTGTACATAGCGTCTGCTGCAGACTTCCTGGAACAGAACATGACACTTCATAGCTGATTCGGCGTGCTTTATACTGTAATGAGGATCAAGCTATAAGCTTCTTAGACTGAAACTGCTTTTATTCCTCTAAATATGGTCAGAAAACAGCAGTGCTTACTGTATATTAGAGCTCCAAACACATTTCAACAATGTATGGAGTAGGTTTTGATGGGTCACCAAGTTCTTGAGAGTTTAATGTTTCCTTTTTTCACATGTCAGCTGTCAAATCCAGAATATCACATTTCACGACTAAACTATTGAAAGTACACTTGCATTTCTTGGTAACAACTTTCTATTCTCTTGTTTCTTACAGCCCTGAGGCTGCCGATAGCTCGTCCTTCGATGTCCAGTTGGGTGACATCATACTCACAGCTACAGATGGTCTTTTTGACAACATGCCAGACTACATGATTTTACAAGAACTCAAAAAGCTCAAGGTACCGAACATCTACGATCAACACGTCTCTCTGTCCACTTTTCTGTCCTCCAGTGGCACTAATACGAATTGTGTCCTCTGCTTTCAGAATACCAACTATGAAAGCATCCAGCAAACAGCCAAGAGCATTGCAGAACAGGCCCATGTTCTAGCATACGACCCCAATTACATGTCTCCATTTGCACAGTTTGCCTGCGATAATGGCTTGAATGTCAGAGGTGAGATATAGTTGTTTTAAAACGACTTACTTTCTCTTTACAGTTTTCTGTAATGGCCTTGGTAATATCCATCGTTGGCATTAAAGGTGTATGCATTTGTTCTGACAACAAATTGATTACAATTCTTTGCTAAATGATGCGATGCATGTACATACAGTATATGCATTTGAAAGTGTGCAATTAATCAGATCAATTCACTTGAAGGTTAATATCGTTAACTGCAATTATAAAAAGTTACTTGAAATTAAATAACCGATTATTGAGTTACACCTTACAGTAATGTTTCATTTGGCCAACATTAGTCTAAATTAACAAGAAAAAATACTTACTGTAAAAAAAGGTTGTATCTATTAATGTTAGTTTATAGGCTGAGTTAACTAAAACTAATATATTGTATTTTTACTTAATAATGTTAATGATTAACAAATACTGTAACAAATGTATTGCTCATTTTACAGTCTGATTGCACAACTTACGTGGCTTTCAGTGGCATGAGTTTCTAAATGTTTAGTAAATCTTTAATGTAGACATTTGTCTGACAAAATTTCCTCTCCATTTTCTTCCAAAGGAGGAAAACCGGATGACATCACCGTTCTGCTGTCAATTGTAGCAGAGTACACAGACTAACACCCACAAGGGCTGCAAAATGCTTCTCTTGTTGTCTTCCTCTCAGTCACTGGACTGGCGGCTGTTTCCTGCTGGCAGGATTGAGGACTGTTTGAGTTTTCTGTTTCTGGCAGGGACTTGGAGCCCACATCTGTTTCTTGGGTTTTTCAGCCTTACTAGACCGTACTTCAAATGATGTCGTCTGCCAGCTCAAGTCAAAGACCACCTTGATACGGACTGCAAACACTGAGTTGTGTTTGACAAGGGCTACAACTGGCGTTGAACAATTCTCCAGTAAGAATCACTAGTGTTTCTCTGTTAGCCAGAGATGAATTTGTTGGTAATGATAAGGTTGTGAGGCCAAAAATGGAGAAAGAATGAGCGAGAAAGGAATTAGAATTTGATTAGGTATATGCGTCACAAAAAAAGAAAGTTTCCGTATCAAGAAGAACATGGAGGCGTCATGCAGTGAGAGTCTTTAACTTTGCAAAAGGCCAGTGGGAGATGTGCTCAAGTTACATGGGTCTTGAGATGGCATGTTTTGCCTGTTTACTTTCCATTTAAAAAGGCACCCGATCTGTAACCTCTGGTTAGCCATTGAATGAATGCCAGCTGAGATGTGAAGTTGATAGGAATGAGTGACTACTACAAACTCTTCACTTGCTAATTGACAGTTTGTATTTTGGGAAGTATATTGGGAGTTCAGTCGAGGCATAACTTTACAGTACTTGATTATGAAGCTTAACAACATCAACATACTGTCAAAGTTAACGATCAACCATAGAAATGCCTTTCCTTTGAGATATTAATTGGTGGAGGCAGAAGAAGTTCTCATTACGCAAAATCAGAGTTGGATGGGTGTTTTAAGCGATTCAAAGTACAGGGCAAATTACAGTCTGCTTGGAAAGAGACAAAAACCTTTTCCTTTAATATTTATTAATTTAAAACAGTGTTACTCCACCCATATGAGTTCTTTATCATAATTACAGCAGTACAACAGACTGCAAGGGATTGTGGGATGTGTTGAGAGTAAAAGCAGTCTCACTTAAACCACTTTTAAGAGGTTCACATGCTTGTGGTGTGTGTATGTGTGTGTGTGTATGTGAGAGGAACGTTTACGGTGTGTAGATATTTGGAAAACCAGCTGTATATTTATGACATGTATGCATTTGGAAAGTGTAGGCTATTACACATCAGATGTATATCAGAGTATATTTGATAATTGTGTGGATTATTCTGTTAAAATATTTTTCTTGCTTCTTTTTTTGTAAAATTTCATTTTAAAATATCCCACGAGGTGTTTACGCACAAAGCTAATGCTAGCATCTGTGAATGCTTTCAGTGGATATGTCATGGATCATATGATCTAATAAAGTTATATTTTTATAACTTCTGTAGGTCATTTTTTCACAGTAAATTACTGTTTCTCTGTTTTAGAGTAGATATTAAATTGAAAAGCGTATATTATGTTCTGTGGTAATGTAACATGCTGTAAATGGTTGTATTTAATGTAAAATATTTCTTTAAAAGAAATATATATATATATATATATATATATATATATAATATAATATAATTTATGATTTTTAAATCTGTACACGGAGAGAATAGAAAAAGAATAAGAGGAAGCTAGTTTAAGAGGCAGTTTTTGTCTTTGTTAATGACACAATAAATTAAAAACAGATTAAATACAAAAAGAAGAAGAGCTAGTTTAGTTGTTTTTCAGAAAACCAGTAAATGGATAGAGTACAAGTGTAAAAGGTATAAGTTGTTTTTGTCAGAGAATGAATGTAAGCGTCTCTTTCAGATGCCAAATCTATGAATACAAATGAATGGCTTCAGGTCTCTGCCTTGTAAATGACTCTTAATTAACATGTAAAATATCACCAGTCATCATCCAAAAAAATGCAGCACTCCGACAAGACACAGACGTGAAGCTTTGGATTTTTCCATATAAAGCCATCAAAGAGTTTGTTTCTTTATGGGAACACATTTGTAGGAATATAGCATTACATTTCTTGCTCACCAGTAGATCCTTCGTCCATATGAGAGTCCAAACAGTTGATAAAAGCATCACAACAATCCACAAATAATCCACACCACTTCAGTCTATCAGTTAACAACTGCTGAAATGAAAAGCTGCATGTTTAAAAGGAACATAACTATTTAAAAAAAATCCAAATAATAAAGATGTTTTTACCCTCAAAACATCGCTTTCAGCAAAAATACCAATACTCTATCCATGATATTGCTTTCTGTATTGAAAGTCATCTCGTCTAAATCAGCAGAGAAATCAGAAATTTCAAACACTGTTTACAAGCTAAAACAAATATGGATATTGATGTAAGAGGAAAACGAGTGATGGACTTCTTCACTGGAGGAAGCTTTTCTATGGATTAAGTATCATATTTTGTCCAAAAGTGAAAAGTTTAAGTTATAAATGGCTTAATGAGACCTTCTTCTTATTCTTATGAAAATGCAGCTTTTCACTTCTCAACATGTTAGTTAAGGACTGGAGTGGTGTGGATTATGTGTGGGTTATTGTGATGTTTTTATCAGCTCTCATTCTGACAGCACCTATTCACTACAGAGGATCCATTGGTGAGCAAGTAGTGCAATGCTACAAATCTCCAAATCTGATGAAGAAACAAACTCATTTGGATATATGTGGACCATTAGTAGAACGTGTTCCCCAAACAAAAAATTTCTTTGCATTTTTACATGCATCATGCAGGTATACATTTTATAGTGCGATAGTTTATAGTGTTATATTTTCTTACATTTTTGTGTTCAACTGAGGTGTAAAATTGTTACAAAGGGCATGAGAGCAGTAAGTGGCTGGAGATGAAATTTATTTGTCAGCAGTCAACAAAACCAGCATTAATGGTTGTGACCCAGACATTATGAGCATGAACTAATGCAATAGCAATTGACTGAACCATCCCATTAAGAGCTGAAATTACAAAATGCCTCTAAAATGTGATTTAAACAAAGTTATTCTGTTTTGCACGCCTGTCCAGCTGAACTCTGACATGATCTGATATGTCAAGCTTCCAACTGACATATTTTGTTTAATTCAACAGTAGCGTGAAGCACAAGGCTCTTTCTGTGGCGAGTTATGTGTACAATAACAGTTAATTCTGCAGTCTTGTATAACGATCGTTTCTCGAGCAGCATTTTAAAGCAGTGAGTCAAAGCTTCCTCTGACTCATCGGTAGACTCACAGAACATGGAGTCCTTCAATCCTTGAGAATGTGTTTTGAAGTTTTGATTTATCTTCTCCACGGTGACCGAACTCATCTGAACTGTGTGTTTAGGTAGACATTCCTCAGCTTTGCAACAGAAAGTGATTGTGCTCCACTTGCCCTACTTTACTACTGTCTTAAAGTTTTCCTTTCACTGCTTCAAGAACAGTTGTGACTAATTTAAAAGTTTTTACATTACAAAGATGTTTTTGTAAGAACAGAAACAGAAGCAAACAGTTAATTTACACCTTCCTTACATTAGTAAAGTAATACAAGATGTGCCCTAACAAGACCTAGTGATAGCCTCAACAGTAATACGTAAGGAAAACATCACATTTAAAACATATTAGCCTTAAAACAATTAAACAGCAGAACTGTGTGAACACACTGTGGGTTGCCTTTATAATCTACTGAGTTACTGTAGGCTTCATCATGCAGTAGTCCGTGCATTCTTGCAGTAGGTGTTACCTGCATCGGGTTAGCTTACGTTGTAACCCAAGTCACTCCTCTGTTCCTTCGTCGTCCTCTGTGTCACTGGCACAGGCCAGGCTGGGTAAATTAGCAGTTTCACTGTCCACTACATCAGTGTATACAGCCCTGAAGAGCAGCGAGCGGATCTGAAACGAGACTCAAGTTGTAAATGCAAACATCTGAGATATTTTGACCAAACTGTAGCTGGATTAATACATGTAAAAAAAAAGAATAATACAATTATGAATAAATTAACCCAGAAAGACATTTGGTTTGGACACGCGTGACTGAATTTATGTTTCTTGTGATATTAAAAATCTAAATGCTTCTGCTTAAATACCTGAAACAGGTTTTGTAGACAGATATTTTAAAGATAAAACACATTGTCTTACTTTTTAGTTCCTGGTGTATCATATCTGAGGCCTCTAAATGAACAACATTTTCAAAACTTTCTGAAAAACCTGTTGCTTGTACATCTTGTACATGCCTTCTGTATCCTGACTGACAATTTAGCAAGTAAAATGTCTCCAGATTTTTATGAAGTAAATAAATTCAAAATAAATAGAAATTGTTAGTGATATTTCAAGACAAACAGATACTAAACTGAAGCAACTTAGGTTTATTTGATTATCCAGACATCATTTAGAAAAATCGAGTTCAAATGTTCTGTCATCCTCTACTCACGCTCAAGTAGTTCAAACCCTGTATGAAGTTCTTTGTTCTGCTGAACACAAAGGAAGATATTTTGTAACCAGGCTGTTTTGGGTCACCAGTGACTTCTATAGTATTTCTTTTCCTACTATGGAAGTCAATGGTGACCAAAAACAGCCTGATTACAAACTTTCTTCAAAATATCTTCCTTTGTGTTTGGCAGAACAAAGAAACGTATGCAGGTTTCGTGATCAATGTTTGAAGAAAATGTATTTCTTTCATCTCTCAATCATCTTTGCATTGCATTATGTTTTCTTCAGAGCTTTGATTATAAGCATTTAAATATCATTTTACTAAACCCTTATTTGGAGATACAGAGTGCCAACTGATATTAGTGATATGTAAAGTATAGAATTTTATGTAAGTAGTCTGCTATACTCCGACAATTATTTCATCTGTCATAAAAGGGTTAAAGAATGGATCATCTCATGGGACATTGGCTAAATGTTTGATGCATATGGCACACTTCAGGAGTTTCAAGTAGTAGTCGGATTAGCTGAATTATACAGGATTTCTGGAAGATGTGTGTGTCAGGTTTTTTAATGTTCTGTCAGGAAACAAAGATGCCCTCATGAAAATAAAAGCCACCATGTTTACAACTGTAACAACAAGCTCTTATCAAAATTAACTAAATGCTTGATTTTCAAAAGTATGTAAAATATGTATAGTTTGCAGCATAGAATCTTTTACACATCAATCTGTTATTGTGGCGACATTTTCAAGCCCTGAAACATGAAACAAAACGAAATGTGATGTTTGACATGTCAGTCCTTATGAGCGAGCTTTGATGAAAGCATCCATGTATTCCAGACCTTCAGCCATCAGTTTGAAGGTCTGGCTACGTGATGAGTTGGAGTTGGAGGTTTTTGTTTTGTTTTTTTGGGGTCACTGTAATTTTATACTTGTGTAACTTTAGTTTTAAAGGTTTTGCTATTATTTTACTTATGCCTGATATGCATTTTATTATTTGTCTGATAATAAATAGACTCTAACCTTAAAAGTGGCTGGTGTTACTGGTGTAGTGAAGGCCGATTCAGGTGCCACTCTGGGTTTCGGCTGCATCTCTCCAGGTGTCTGAAGCTGGATCATCTTTCTCATATGAAGGGTTGGATTAAAAACCTCACTGCCCTGACTTGAAGCCACCTGTTCCTCATCAGTAACACACACTTCTGTCTCCATAGGGCCTTCACATGTGGAGACTTCTGCTGTGGAGGTATTGGGGATGTTGACGGGACAGTCATCCCTGAAAAAGAGACAACAAGTTATTTTGTTGTTGAAGCTGTTTCAATTTAATAATTTAAAAATGCCACAGTTTTGAGGCCTTTTTGAATTGTCTAAAAAAGCAGCATTAAATTCTCTGCTGCCCGCACCAGCTCTGGAGAATAAGGTTTGTTTATTTATTTATTATTATGCATGGATTTGTTTGAACTGTAGAAAGTTAACAAACAAGCACCATAAAACAAAACAAAGAAAATAAAAAATAGGAAACAAAAAGGACTGTCCGTTAGTCTTGGGCGGTAATACGGTATTATGGTATACCGGGGTATCTAAAAATAGCAACGGTATCAGTTTCAATACCGTTATAC
>JAUCNO010001851.1:812412-830596 GCA_032353835.1 Enteromius viviparus | reverse complement strand
CTATCTATCTATCTATCTATCTATCTATCTATCTATCTATCTATCTATCTATCTATCTATCTATATATCTATCTATATATCTATCTATATATACTGTATATATATATCACCTATCTGTCCATCCATCCATCTGTCTGTGCATTTTTTAGTTACAAGTTACAGTTATAATAATTTCTTTGAATTTATTATAATTTCTTAGTTCTACTTCTTGACATGTATTAGAATTGGACCCTGTTTTACTAAAAATTTACAAGCAGCCACAAATTTATTGTTCTGCCGTTGTGGGTATCATCTCCATGTGAATGTTATAGCATTAATCCAGTGTCCTTGAAGCCCCCTGCATTGGCGCTGTGCTCATGCTATAGCCACAGCCTCTGGGAAATGCAAATATATGTAGCTCTGATTCTAATCATTATTTCTATCCACACTTGCTGAGCTGTATCTTATTCTATCAATCACTGCTCCCATCTCCCTCACCTCTACCATGACTGCTCCTTATGTTCCCTCATTTCAAATCCATCTCTTTGGTGAATAGATGCCTGAATGTGTCCTTGCCATACATCGCTATACATGGTGTCCCCCAGGGTAGACCCCTTTTGTTAGGCATGACTCTCATTCCATGGCAGGGGATGTCAAGGGCATCTCATGGCCTGCTCCAACCACCTCCCCTCTGGCGATTATTATTGCCCATCCCCTGGGCAGTAATCCCACACAGACTAATTAAACGGGGTCAAAACTATTACAGAACATAGTATGGGACCCTCCTTGTCACTGCTGAAGGTGACCATGAGCACATCATGACGCAGGTAGCGTTTTAATGCTAGTAAGCATTTCAGATATAGTTACCAGATGTATAGTCTTTTATATAGCTCTGCTGGCTCCTGTATATTTAATTATTTATTTATATCTTATGAGGTGCTTTATCTTTCATTCTCTCCATAGCATTGATATTCACTGCTTCTCATGTTGCCGTCTCAAATAGAAATGGATTCACATTACATGGTATAGAATTCATCACTTCAGTTTCAGCAAGGCTTTTGCGACCTCAAACTTCAGGGAAGTTTTGGTGGTCTCCACAACAAAATATATCCATCATTAAAGGGCTTATATGACAATGCAAAAAATAACATTAACTTGTGTAATTGAAGTAATGCAATGTGTTTATGCTCTTTAAGGCCATTAAAATGCGTTAGTTTCCACATACCGTACAAATGGGACGATCTTTACAAAGGTCATCGAAAAGCACGGTGTGCTCTGATTGGCCAGCTATCTAGTGTGTTGTGATTGGCTGATGGAAATGTTACACCCCTTACCATATTTGGAAACACACAGTGTTAAAAAAAACACAACCACAAAAATAAAACTTGCGCCTTTTTTGCATAACATTTGGGTGGTGTTATGCAAATCTTCCAAAAAGTGATGTAGATTAGAGTGCGGACAGGCTTTAAGATATTTATGTCCGAGCCCGATCCAACCCCGACACAGTTAAAATTAAAAAAAATTCTCATACTAATGACACATGCACTTTTTTGTGTGGAAAGCCCACTTTTATTAAGCAACTGTAGGAAGGCGTTCAGAAATGTCAACAGATGAGAGCATCAGCGCACACAGGGCAAAAAGCGCCGATATAACACAGACGCACGTTCACACTGATGTGACCGAGCCTGAGCATCTTTTCTAAATATCTGTTTGAACCTGGCCATTAAATATCCATCCTCTAATACAGATAAATACATGATTGAGGATTAGGCAATAGATAAATGTATTTAAGAGAATACACTAATACATATATTAGAATATGCATATATATATATATATATATATATATAATACTTCTATAAAAAAGTAACTAAAAATAAATGATCTCATCCAATGCTTATACACTGTAGGTCAATATGTTGCGCTTACAGCCCAATAGGTTTTGAAACAGCTATTGTACAGGCCATTAGGAGAAATTATGTTAGTAATTCATTAAATGAAGGTATGAAACAAAATTCCTAAGCTTAAATTACAGAAAATGTGTGTTATTTGGAGTATTTCAAGAGCTGAAGAAAAACAGTCCATTGTGCTGTTTTGTCACAAAAGACTGGTCATGTTGACGGTCAGATTTTGTCGTAATAAACAGGTGTGACGGTGGACGACAGCACAAGGATTGATATCTCCCTTGAGAGATCCCGCAGCCATGACGCACAGCTTGTTGTCTTCTCTCAAAGAAATCCACAGAGACTGTCAGTACATCTGATCCACAACAAAACACAACACCGCTATTTCAAAAAAACATCCTGCCAATGATAGGCCCCTCTGAGATCGGGCCCGAGCATTCTGGGACAAAATCTCTTCTACGAGTGCCTGTTTTTCTTTCGCTCCTCTTGTCTCCTGTTCTGTCGGTCATGGACTTCTGAGGCTGGAGCTCTGTTTATTTTCATCTGCTTCCACGATGTGCTGCGCCGGCCAGCGGGAGACGCTAACAGGGATCTTTCAGAGGGTTACATCAGTGTGATTAGCCGGCTGTCATCAGGGGAACGTGAGGCCTGTCTCTGCCGTCTCCACCAGGGCTGTTGTAGCACGCCTGATTGGGGCCGATGGGCTGTTGTTTTGGGAATGCCAGATCCAATCAGATGGCTTAGGGAGGGAATGACAGGGCAGAAGAAAAACGAAGAACGGAAAATGTCGCGTTCCTCACGGCAGGGATGCAAACGCTCGGCGTGATAGAAAGGAGAGAGGTGACGAGCTGTTACTGAGGGCTCGCTGTCAAGGTGTGGGATTACAGCTGATCCTAGAACAACAATCGGCGCCGAACTTCTGCCGCTGATGATTATCAGCCAGACTTTACAGCACACCTCAGGTCACAAGCTACAGAGGGCAATATCCCGAACAGAGAGAAGTTACAAAGAGACAACATGTCATTTTGTCAGGAACCACTCTTGATAAGGAGGATTAGTGTGAGAATGACACTTCATAATGCTGAGGACACTGATTCATGTGTGTGTGTGTGTGTGTGTGTGTGTCAGAGAGCCCCACCTCTCTCTCATGGCTGGATTTCTGAGGTCTGTGATCAGTGGGATGATTTTCTTAAACTGCACAATCCTGCTCTTAGAGAAGTCCACAACCTCCCATTGCTTGTCCTAAAAGAACACACACACACATTTGCAATAGTCAGGATCCCACTGCAAGCTGCGTTGTAAAATGCTGAGTGCTGTGTTGTGATGGACTGATCTCCTGTCAGTGGAAAAGCACCCAAAGGGTCTGAATCAAGCAGGTGTTTCTAATCTGCTTAAAGCTAAATGTCAGGATAATGAGAAGCTGGTGAGAAGAGAAGCTAAATTAGCTTTAAAGGGTAATTAGCTACACAAAAGGGCTTTTATCACAGTTACAAAGAGAAAGGAAGAAATGAGAGTCTCTGCTGGACCCTAATGAAGTAGCATCAGTATGTGTGTGAGTACAGTAGAAGATGAGTGAGAGACTGAGACATCACTGACGCCACTGATAGCAGTTAAGTGGGTCCTGATGGCTGCTAGCTTTTTAATGTGAAGGTCTTCAACCTGTTAATTGTGGTGCTTAATTAAATGTAAAAATGAAAAGTGCATATTAATAAATATTATCTATATTATTTTTGTATGTTACACCTTCTAATTTTAGAGTGTAAAAATATAGATTTTATATAAAAAAAAACTTAAAACATATTAAAAATAATATTTTGAAATAGTATTATATTTTAAAATAACCTTTTCTATTTTTATATATTTTAAAATGTAATTTCTTTGAGTGGTGACAGCTGTCATTACCCATTATTCTTTAAAAATCCTTTTTTATATTATTATTATCAGTTTTGCAAAACTGTTGTTCTGCTGGATATTTTATGAAAATCTCCAATTCTACTGAGCCAAAACTTTTAAACTTTTTATATATTTTTTTCATGCATTTATGTATTTTTTAGACTTAATATTTATTTATTTTAGTGTTATTTTGACACATTTTCTATGCATTTGTAAATACTACAGTTTAACTCTAAATAAATTAAACAATACACTCTGTACTATTCTTTACATTGTTTATTGGAAACTACCAATAATGTCAACTGACTCAACTTACTAAAGTTGAGTTAACACCAGAGGTGTAGGGTATGTTGTGCTGGCTTGCCTTCTGTCTGCTGAGTGTGTGGAGTGTCTTGAACATGGTCTGGGCAGTGTTATCCGTGGCCTCGGTCTGCAGAGAGCCCAAGTGTGCCCACTTCCACACATCCCACAGAGCCTCCCACTGCTGGGCGATCTCCCATACCTGCTGCAGGTAATTCAAGTCCTACAAACACACAAACACAATCAGAGCATACTGAACCACAAGTGACCTTTCACCGAAAGTATCAATATTGTTTAATTTGCTGTCACGAAGGACCAACGAAATCGCCCTCAGCCTGCGCTCTGTTGTGGTGCTTTGTGCCTACGATGTATTGTATGAAGAAAGGTTTTTATGAAAGTAACAGCAGTGAATAGTCACCTTCTCAAAAGTGAGGATGTCTTTAGAGGTCGGTTGCTCAATATTAAAGATGCTGAGACCGTAGTGTATGTTCTGCTGTTCTTCTTTAAGAGCCTCCAACTGGTCACGCAGCTCTGACACCTGCTGCAGTGCAGAATCTGGGGCTACACTGCTGCCAAACGGACCTGCACATACATCCACACACAAATAAGACCACATGCATGAGGACAAAGATGAGACCACACACACAAGCACACAGATGCATACGGTTAATGATTAGAAAACTGCACATTCAGCTGCCATTTCCCCGGAGAGCAGGTTGTCGCTCTAAAAAAAGCTCAATGGAGACTTATTGGCCAGAAATTTAGCGAAGTGAGCGTGTTTCTCACAATGTGCTATTAATGTGGTTTCACAGTTGGGAGCTCAGCAGGTCAGCAGGTCTCTTTCCTGAGCAGAGTGTGAGTTCTGGCCCGGACCCAGCTCCGCTCACAAGCCCGGACTCCCACGATCCACGCGCGCTAGCGACAGCTTTGATTTACGAGATATTTGATCTTTTGAAAAGCGCCTCATTCATCTCAGGACGGTAACACACAACGTTTACAGTAACACACAGAAACATCCTCACGCAGACACCAGCAAGGCCCATTATCTACACCAGAAGCCTCTGTTATATGGTTATTGGCGCGACTGTTTACGTCTGTCAGTGTTTATAACGGATTCCATCAAACACACTGGCTAAATCGCACACTTGCATCTCCGGCAATTACAAAAAACACACATTTACACAATTCAGCATGAAGGCGAACCATTAGGCACCATGTGAAGATCCATCAGGGATCTCCAGTCAATATTTGTGTAAAGTCTGATTTACTGAAGCATTTAGCACATGCTGAAGTGCGTCGCTGGAGCAGAACGCATTCAGGAGCACGGGTGTTGAGAGGTTTGATGACGCCCATTCTCTCTCTCCGTTGTGCCTGAGTAAAATGTAAAGAAAAACTAATTAGCAAATGTTAAAATGTGCTAAATTTTTGATAAATCTGCCTTGGAGACTTCAACCAATCATACATGTTTAATTGGCTCTGCGCTGAGAAACGCAATGTCGTATTTTTCCTCCACACCGGATCTGAGAAGGAAAGTCACGCTGGGTCCATGGAGAGCAGGAGATGAGATTTTGAAGGGGCACCTTGGCAGGGGCCAGTAGTATGTGTTTGGACTGAATGAGTGTGATATTATTGAAACCGTCTCTCTCTCTTGAATACAAATTTCTCCCTGCACAAAGCTGTTTCCTGGCCTCATTAACCTGAAGGAGCCCGCCATTGTTTGCAGGAACAATCCAAACAATCCCGCCGCTCTCAACAAGTTGCAGCTGCCGCCCACGTTCGGAAATTCTGGGGTTGTGGGAAATAATGACGGTGAGCGTTGAGCATGTTTGCCACGTGTTGATTTAGCGCAAAGCTTTCGCGTTAATCAGATGTGCCAAAACTCTAACTTTGTGAAGACGGAAAGGCCTTTGGACTCATACTGGGAGGAGAAGTACATAGGAGGAAAAGACACCGGGAAGGAATGGCAGGAGATCAAGCTGAAAAACAACAGACTTCACAGAGCTATCAACGATCACAAGGTAATGCAAACACAATGGAAACGAGATGGGGAGCGAGCGAGCAAAGAAGTGCAAGAAAAAGGGAAGAATGAAAGAATGGGGAAGGAAAAGTAGGACGAAAAACTCTGTCCTCTTTGATACGATTCGGCACAACGTGACTTTGTTCGTGAAGAGAGGTGGCAGCGCGAGACAGAAAAAAGAATTTTTCAATCCTGGTTTTAATAGAGCAGAGAATAAACAGTGCAGAGACAGCAGCAGGAGGTGGAGCAGCATTACGGTACAATGAGAGAGAGAGAGAAAGGAAGAAGACCGGCTGAGAGTGCAGTCAAGGGCAGGATGTCAGCGTGACGGTCACTTCTGCTGTAGGTGAGGCTCCATGGCGTTCTGAAACATTATCTCAAGGCTAATTGGTTGTGATGTGCCGTGGGGCATGTGGGAGGTTGATGGCTCTACCCAGCACTCCCCACCACGCAGAACACCCACGGTCCCAGAAAGCAAAGGCCTGCGGTGCCGCCCATGTAGCGAACTGACCTACAGAAAAAGAGGCATGCTGGGATGTGAAGCTCACAGTAGGGTCTGAGACAGCACTGGCAGTCATCCTACTGACCGCGCGTTTGTGTGTGTGTGTGTGTGTCCGCGTTTTCCCATTCTGCAACATTCAAATCTCCCACGTCGATGTGTATGTGTGCGTTCACCATTGCTATTGAAGCTCTGCAGGACAGTCTGCGTCTTCTTCTTAAACTCCTCAGAGGAGAGGATCAGCCCACTCTTCATCATTTCTTTGTGTTTTTTCAACATGATGTCACTGTCAATCACAACCTGCTGGAACCACACCCACTCTGAATTCAGAGCCTCCAGCAACTCCAACACCTACAGAGACGGAAAGAAAGAGCGAGGGAGAAAGACAATCTAAGAGCGCTGAGTCAAATAAAAGCACAGTCAAATATGGAATGGAGGCAGGAGATGAAAGTGTATTTAGAAGACGATTTGACTGGAACACCTGAGGGAGTGTATGTGTGTGTGGTGCGACACTCACAGCGGGGTCGACGGCAACCTCGTATTTCTCAAGGATGGCAAACTGCTCGTGGATGGGCGGAATCTGACTTTCTATCTTACTTAAATCTGCCTGCAGAGTTTCCAGAAGTTTTAGACTCTCTCCCAACTCCGGCAGTGTCTGAGGAGGCTGAGACACCCTGAAAACACACACACAGCCAATGACTATGTGCTTGGTAAATAATTAATGCCTATTGAATGAACTGAACTACACACAATAACTCAGAACTAGTCACATATAGGTGCTCAGTTTTGAAACTTATAGAGCTGCCTACCAATGTAACTCTTGTAGTATACTGTATGTTGCTATGGAGCTGATAAGAAATTCTGTGTTACCATTAGCCTATACTATTAGCAACAAGCTAATGCCAGACTCTACTGGAATCAACAGGGAGGTTTGTCGAGTCTCTTATGCTCTTCACGTGAGGGGTGTTAATTGCTGTGGCATGCATGAGTGACCATTAAAAGGGTCGCTGCCCATGAAGAGCGTTTCAAATCGGTCACTTATGAGGTTTCATTTCAGTTAGGAACCCAGCTGCTTATATAGAGAGCAGACAGCGAGGCACAATTTTGGAACAGAGCTCTTTCTCACACACACACCTGAGAGCGTTTTTCTGCAGGAAGCTATGCAATTCCTTTAGTTTGGCACTGGCCATAAGGCTGAGCAGCTGTGTGAACTTGCTCTGCCACTCGTTACAATGTTGCAACAGAGAGAATTTGAGTGGAGAACAGTCCAGCAACACAAACTGCAGACTTAACACTGTCTCCTCCTTCTGGACGTTATTCGCCACCTCTGTGTATCTGCACATAGAGAGAGAGGGAGAGCATTAAAGAAGCAGACGATTCTCGAAAAACTTAAGCATACAGTAGCACAATGAAAACGTATTTTATGTACATTTTAACACAAGAGATATCTTCTGAAAAAATACCAATCGTTTCATGTCTTATTTTGGCTTAAAGGTGCTTTGGTGTTGTTTATTTATTCATTCATTACATGATTACCTGGATAATATAATGAAGACACCTTGTGTTTATCAGGCAAGTTCTCAAAATGGCTTTTAACACTTTGTGAAAGCAGCAATCTTGCGTATATAGATGTTTTTTCCCATGATTAATCTGTAACTGGAGCTCAAAAGAGTTCAAAGATAAACACTTGTCTTGCTTGTCTCTTCATATTTTCTTCCTAAGAATGTTGTAATTGTATGTGTACTTCATTCTCGCTATT
This sequence comes from Enteromius viviparus, assembly GCA_032353835.1. Lineage (NCBI taxonomy): Eukaryota > Metazoa > Chordata > Actinopteri > Cypriniformes > Cyprinidae > Enteromius > Enteromius viviparus. The sequence continues at coordinate 822,245 of JAUCNO010001851.1, read as the reverse complement.
GCTGGTACATTTTGAAAGACAATGGTTTTAATCATTATTAATGGACACTAAATTACTTTTGATCTGTAAGATAATGTAATTTGATTATGGTTTTTTTTTGCTCGCTCATAATGGTTGCCCTATTAATAACAATTTAATTTGCTATCTCAGTACAGCATACCTACTGTAAATGAAATTAGTTTTTCAAGGAAAAAAACTGTTCAGCGTAATTTGATTTTGCGAGGGAGTGTGAAGTTACATTAAACATATTCGTTTGAAATAAAATGTGTCTGTGCATGAATTAACACAAGTGTCCTCCCAGCATGAACAAGGTCATTAATGTACAATCACACAAGTGTCTCCCTGCACACCCTCACTTTCTGATCCACACACACACTCAAGCATCCATTGTTGACATGATAACGATTTGGCGAGTGCAGATCAGATCTATAGAGAACAGATGTTGACCCTGCCCTCAGGACTGGCACCTCTGTGCTACACACACGTCAATAGTCTGAAAGGCCATCACATAGTTTCTCACGTGACCTCAAACACACTTCTCTGGTGAGCTATCACGACTGCATTTTAAATGAAAAGAGATGCATGTATGATGGTAAGAGAAACATGGTGAATCCTGTAGTGGATGCGTTTATTAAAAAAACTTTTATTTTACTTGTAGCACTGCAAATAATTCATAAGCTTACAAATCTTAGTAGTGCATATTTTTTAGATCATTTAGAAAAATTTTTTCTACTAAAAGAGAATGAAGGAAAGTTACAGACCTGGCTATGTCAGCGTCAAAGGAGGTTACGGTAGGGTTGAGCCGCTGGTAGCGCTGTATAAAGCCGTCTTTTTCGATTTCCCAGATCTCTCTGTGTTTGTCCCAGGTCTTCAGGTAGGTCTGCAGGTAAGATGCGTTAGTCATCATTCCTGCAGCTATGGCTGCCTGGATCTTACAGATCTCTTCATCTTGCTCTGAAACAGAAAAAGAGGAAAGCATTATTGATGCCAAACAACCACTGATTATTTTAAGCAATGCACAAATGATGATGTGAATGGATTTTCTTTCCTTTTTTCACCCAAAAATAACAATACTCATCATCAATAAGTCATCCATGTGTCATTCATTTCCTTGCTTTTAGTGGAATAAAAAAGAAGGATTTTGCATAAAGAGAGTGGATCAATGCAATTCGTCATAATTTCTTCTTTGTGTCCCACAGAAGCAAGTTATTTGGGTTTAGAATGACACAAAAGAAACAGGAATAAAAAGACACCATACATGTCAAATGTAGAGGGAAGATGGAGAGAGGGCGTACCGATGATGCTGTAGATAGGTTTTCGCTGTGATTGCTGGCGGGTCAACAGGTCTGGCAGACGTTTGAAGCCTGACATTGTCTTGATGAGCTGAGAGCTAATGCTGTTCACTATGTGGGCCAATTTCTGGAGAGAAGGGGAGAAATCCACCTGGACAAACAAACACAAATTTTTTGGAACAAACAGAGGAATTTTCAAGGACACATTCATTAGATTCATAAATAAAAAAGTAGGGCTGCCAAGTGATAACAACAATTACATGATATTAATTTTCTGATTTATTTATAAATCAAAAGTTTGGGGTCAGTATATTTCAGCAAGTATTGAAGTAAATCGATCAAAAGAGATAGTAAAGACATTTTGCATTTGATTTCTGTAAAATATTTACAGTACAGTACTGTGCAAAAGTCCTAGGCCACTAGTATTTTCAGCAACAAAAAATGGTTTTAAGTGGGTTTTTTCTGTCTTTTCCGGTAGCATGTCAGCTAGAAATATCTGTTTACATTTCCAAACATTATTTTTGTCATTAATTGTAATGCAGTGAGATTATTGTCTGATAACAGCCAGTGCTCCACACAGAGATCTGATCTGATCATCCTCAGTCAGAACAAACTGAGACAGACTCAATCCAGAAGAACTGTGGCAACGTCTCCAAGATTAAGAAAAAAACTTACCTTAAAAACTCTTGGAACAGAAGCTGTTTTACCAAAAGCTGTAATACCAAATATTTATTTTATTTAGTTAATAGAAGTTAATTGATAAAGAAAATCTATTTATGGCATTATTTTTGAAAGCATCCTCATTTTACAGCATTTTTACACAAGTGTCTAAAACGTTAAACAGTACTGTAATCCTTCCAGGTTTTTTCTTCATCTGGGAGATGTTAGCACAGTTCTGGATTGAGTCTGTCTCAGACTCCAGACAGACTGATGATGATCAGATCAGATCTCTGTGTGAAGCACTGGCTGTTGTCAGACAATAATCTCACTGCATTATTACAATTAATGACAAAAATAATGTTTGGAAAAGTAAACTAATATTTCCAACTGACCCGCTACCGTAAAAGATAGAAATAACCCTCTTAAAACCATTTTTTGTTGCTGAAAATACTAGTGGCCTAAGACTTGTGCACAGTACTTCATATATATATTTATATATATATAAAAGATAAATTATAAATTAAAGCAGTAAATTCTATTATTACAGAATTAATAATAAATAAGTTACATATATATATACACACACTTTTTAAATATATACTTTTTTATAAATTATTAAAATTCCGTAGCATGTAAGCATTTTATAGCGAGACATTATACAGACAGACAGATAGATAGATATAATTTAACTATGATTTAATTTAATCTTTAATAAATTTGCAAAGATGTTAAAAACCTGTTATTAGATTTGATTTTAACAAAGTAACTTAAAGTAAAGCAATTTAAAGCCTGCAACATAACAAAACTTGAAAAAAAATGAATGTTTGAATCTTTTTCAGCAGATGTATTTGACCCTGTTAAAGACTGCATGAAGAGAAGGTCAGTCATGTGTGTCCAGACCACAGTGTACAGTCCAGTGCTGTAACTCACTGTGACAGGCTATCTGGTTCAAATCCAAGCATCTGTCCCACTGCATCAATGACTGACACAAATACACTGTGGCCTGCCAAGAAGTTACGCCACTGACACACAGCCAAAGCCATACGTGAAAAGGGTCGGTACTGTCGGGGCATAATCCACTGCCACTAGACCTCCCGGGATATCAGGGTCAAAGGTTGAGCAAGGATACAAAACGAGATGCTGTTTATAATTTATTTGGGATGAATTACAATTTCGAAATCACGTAAGCAATCATAGAACACCACAGCTATTTTTAGTTCTTTTAGTATTTTTGCATGTTTTGCATAATCCAACAGTTTAACTAATGCATTTTTTTGAAGAATGCAATATTGCCTATTAATGCAGATTTAGAATGCAGCAACATAAAAAAAAGTACCACACCTGTCTGTGAGTTAAAAGAACATGGCAGTCTGTTAATTTCACATGCATAACACACTTTCTCTGAACTGGCTTGGGTAAATATGATAGGCACAACAACTACTGGACATCCCAGGACAGAAATAAGTGGCAATAAAAAAGAATATGGCAGATCCTCATGTACTCGCCAGCACACACATCAAATAAAACATACTTGCATTGGGAACACAAACAACTTGTATCCTGTGTATTTAAAACATGCCATGCTGGACGCTCACCCTCAGTTCTTTGAGGCAGAAGGTCACGGTTGAATCCTCTCCGACCTGAAAATAGTCAAACTCATCTGGGTGCAGCATCAGCTCGGTGTTCATGCCCTTGATACAGTCTGAAAACAAACAAACAAGAACTAATTAATGTACGACCTCAATGTTGAGCATCTGAGTGTACATGAGCTCTGGAGATGGAAGGTAGCTATTAAAATTATATCATGTTTACATACAGTATGTGCATCAAATATTTCTTCTCAAATTCACAATATTCATGGTACACACTACAACAATAGTTACAGTACTACATGCTAGTGAACTACCTTAAAGTTTTCTTACCATTTTCTTCCTCACAAAAGGTCTTCAAGGTTACTTTAAAAGAGGAAATGGAAAGAGTGACCTCTTCTTGTGAAGCTGGGAAATGCATCACAATGTCACCTAAAAGTCTAAAATGGGAACAAAAATTTAAGTTAGCTTATAAATTGGACTTTTCTACTAAAAATGAAAGCTCTCATTAATTAACACTAGTTAATGCATTAACTAACAATGAAAAATAAATATAGTAAAGTATTTATTAAACTTTGCAACCAACTGTTGGTTGTTTGTTCATATTAGATAAGCTTCTTTAATCAATACTAACAGATACAACATTTTATTTTAATATTTTTTTATACATTTATGTAAACATAAATCATCTAAATAAACAAACAAACAATTACTAAGAGTTTCAGAAAAAAGTAATACTGAATTATATGTGCACTTACTTGGACTGGGCCATTAGAACATTTGGACAGAGGTGAGCTGGAAACACGGCTTGCAAAGCTTCGGATTCCTGATACCCCAAATTATAGGTCTTTGTTATTCCTAAAACATGTAAGTGCCAGCATCTTGATTAGAACAAATGTGATAAGTTGTGATGAATTATGCAATATGGAAATGATTTGTAGCATCTCATCATCACAGAAGAGAGTCCAGTGAAGTGTGTTGTCACCCTGTGATCACATCCGCCAACACCAATCTGTTCAGCCCTCTGTTAATGCACTAGCAGATTCAATACATACTTCACATGCAAATGAACTAACCATGTCTGCAGTGAAACTGAAATATCACCCTGCTGTTTGGGATGTTGATGGATATCTCACATTTGTCCACACTGCGCTCTCTCCATGACGCACAGCGAAACAGGGGAAGCACACACTAAAAATTATTAAAAAAGCATTGGATAATTAGTAAATGCTGCACTATGAATGAATAATATTGGTGGATATGAGTTATATAAGGCACTGGGTGTTATTATTCCTGGTTCAGAATTAATCATTTAGTTTTGATGTCTAAATCAGTCTTGTTTTCCAGTTATTATAGTCATTATAATCCAAAGACAAACATCTGCTAACGGATTCAGAAAAATCTAATTAATTTAAAGTAACTTAGTTTACATCCCATGTTGATAGATTTTTGCTTTAAGTACATTTCTCTGAAAACAAGACTTTATATATTCATTTTGCACATAAAGTAAATGTATTTTCTGTTTGGATGTTTGTATTGGAAAACAAGACAAAGCATTGAGAAGTATATTCATTTTTGGCAGTGCATGAAACATTTAGCTAATGCCACGTCTTGGCCAGGAATTTAAGACTTTCTGCTTTGACTTAACTGAATTAGGACATCTGAAGACCCACAGAAACTTTGAGTACTAACATAATTGTCCAATTCTGCAAGACACCTGCAAGAAAAGTGTGGTTCTGAATGCTCAGTACCTTCATGTTTAACTTGCATTTTACTGTTTCACAGTCTTTCTGAATGACTGAATCAGGAATATATAGCTGGAAGAACAGAGGAGTGAAGCAGAAACAGGCATAAGCCGATTGAGATGAGTTTACTGTCCTTACAGCCAACTACAAATGAGAGAGACAGGAAATTAGAAATGAGAGGCAAATATGGTTGATAGTTCATGTTCACGAATATAATTAACTAACGTTAACAAAATAACAACCTTATTGTTAAGTGTTACTGATTTGACAAAAATGAAAGATTAAGACTGAAATCACTGAATACTCAAAGATTGTGCCTCAAAAGCTAGTGTGAGCTGGATGATGAGGCCAATAATGCTGTCATTTAACGTAACGTTAAACAAAGGCAGCTTATTATATTTTAAGACACAACCAATGACCAATTTCCAAAATCATTTTTATCAGACCTACCCCTTTCTCCAGTGGATCCAACCATATTTCATCACCAATTCTTGACAGAGCATGAACTGCTTTTCCGAAAACTAAACAGAGACATTTATTAACGTTAACAACAAAAACTACGTCAACCGTTATCGGAAAAATATTTATTTAGATAATGAGTACAATTATGTCCTAACTTACCTTTAATGCAGTTGCCTTCAATAACACACTTCATTTTCCCCCTCCTTGTTCAATATTTGCCAAAAAACTAAAAGAAACCCTTTGAGAAAAGTTAAATTAGATAATAAAAACTGGGGTTTTTTTCACCTCAGCGCTAAAGAGCGGGAAAGAAGCCAGCGCGCGCCATCTAGTGTACGTCTCGCGCCCTTCTGCTCTCAACCAAAGAGTATAGAAGTATACTCTTTGTCTCAACAGAGAGTTTATTTATGAATTTATTGGGTTTCTAAGAACAGAACAGAAGAGAATCACAGTGAATGACATCTAACGCATTCCCTGACAGGAAATAAATACTAACCTAGTATAATTAACTATATATGTGAATATAATATGATAATATGTTGCATGCATATGCACATGTCGATAAATTAAATTAAAATACACATTTATTTATTTATTTGTCTTAGTAGTTTGTTGTGTTAAACACATAGGAACTGAATATATCGCGAGCAGCGGAGGACCGGAACGATTCAAGTGTAACACAGACACACTCATGTGGTTTTGTAGATGTAAATATGAAAATCGCAAGGGCTAAAAGTTTATCATAGAGACATTTACACCGACAAAAATACAAAATGTGTTCATATGAAAGTCGATCGATCATCACTTCTTAGGGAACAAGAGACTTTTGCTATAATGGCTTGTAATGATGACTGGCAGGTAGCAGGGCGCCGAAAAGGAGCTCCTAAAAGAGGAAAACAAGCTTCAAACCCCAAACTAGACTCACACCAGGTGTCTGACTGCAAACCGGACAAGCAGAAGATAATAAACGCCATGTGAGAGTTGATCTGACTGCCACCCTCACACGTAACACGAGTGTCTGTGTCAAATACAAGCAGACATAATGCATTATAACACCATGATATTCTCTTAAATACACTGGAATCTTAAGTGAATAGGAAAGTGCACGAACTAAGCTATGAATTGTGTTCATATTGTCTGTGACTTTCTCTGAAATGTTCTTTACCTTCACAGGAATGAACTGAGAGGAGAAAACTTCTGGATGGAATGGAAAGGTGAAGCTGAATTACAGCTGTGCTGCCCATAAATGTGAAAATACAATTTGCAATGACCACATTCCCATCTCCACCCTCAGATCTCCTCTCCGAACGTCTTCTTTCCAGTGCTTCTGGTTCCTCAGAGCAGAATGGAGAAGTTTCTCTTCAGCACTGTGTGTGTTACGGTTTGGGTCACTTTGCTTCTTGTGTATCTGCCCGGTATCAGCTTGCCATGCTGCTACTGCTGTTGGAGAAACTACGGGTAGGAAAAGTTCATTTATATGAAATAATTTATATGAAATGATTTGTCAGTTCAACGTACACATGTTCTTCCCCCCCCTCAGATCCCAGTGGGCAGTTGTTCTGTATATGATCCTGTGTTTTCTGAACCAGAGTCTGACGCCCTCAAAGAGCTGGGCTTCATAGTGTTGACTGAAAATGAGGTGCACACATCTACTGACTTGAACAGAGACATTTGTTCTGCTGTCCTTTTTTAAGCGTTGTTTTCCATACAGGAGGGAAAGCGAGCGGTTTATCAACCCACCCTGTTTTACCTGATGCATTGTGGGAAGGCTCTGTATAACAACCTGCTGTGGAGAAACTGGACACCTCATACATTGGCAAAAATTGTTATAATTGGCAACAGTTTTCATGGCATTCAAGAGAGGTGGGCTCCTGGTGTTATACAGCACATTATTATTAGTAATAACTTAAGTCATAACTTAAAAAAAAGTCTCAGTATTTACTAGTATTTATGCTGCTGAAACGGCAAAATTGTGTGTACGTTCAACCAACTTTGAGTCTTATTCATAATGACTATTTCATTTCTTTTTGTTAGGATGCTTCAGAGAGAGTTTGAGAGAGACTACAGCTTTCTTTCAAATGTATCCTTGATTTCTAACAGTTACAATTAATGCATGTTTATAAAGAATTTCAACATTTCCTCACTATGGAAGTAAATATCCTATTACTCTGCCATGTATGATAAAAATGTTTTCTTGTTAAATATATATCTCTCAGAAGTTGACCACATAGGTGTCATATTGTAAATGAGAGCGTTAGATTCTCACAGGTTTACACTCACAAGCCTTGACTAAGTGTTGTTTTAGGTTGTGGGTGTGTGTGACGAGACGTCTCTGCCCTGCTCGCCACGATTCCTGGATGTGTTCAATGACACAGCGCTCATTCAGTTCCCTCTGCAAAATCTGAATAAACTCCCAGAATGCACGTGGACTGAACCTTCAGAGCCACTGTACCAACACTGCCAAGATCTGGAGATCATCCAGAAAAAGAAAATATGACTGCTTTAAAAATGCTACATTATTATTTTTGTTATATTTGGCTTGTTTATTTCCAGTTTCTTGTTGTACACATTGTTTCTTATTCTAGTAATAAAATATAGTCTTTTTTTAATAGGAGTCTCATTTTATTTGCACTTAAAAGTGAAGTATATTGTTTTGTACAACTGGTGTCAACATACAGAGTTGGAGGATGTTTCTGCCACAGGATAAAAAAAATAAAAGGTAATTGCAAGATTTAAATTCTTAATTGAGTTCAAAAAAACTTCAAAGGTCACAATTTGTGTTTATAATTCTGTGGGAGAAACAAAAAATATATACAATTAATTATGACGTGTGTGTGTCTAAATTGCAAGAAAAAAAGTCAGAATTGTTAAATAAAATGAGCAAACTTCCATAAAAAAAGATGGTGAAACTGCAAAATGAAGAAAGTTGCATAACTGATCATTCAGTAGAAATGAAACTTTATTTAGTCAAACATTTTAAGGACTTCAAAGCATTGTCTTCAAGATATTGTAATTTTTTGGCTTCTCTCTTGTGTTATTAGAAAAGACACTGAATTGAGATACAGTCATGTGTCAAACACTGGATCAGTCTCACTCACTCTGCCTCAACCTTCTTCTTAGAATCACCTGACTCTTCCTTCACAACACACTCTTTTCCGTTCACCACTGCTGATTCTGATGCCATAATATTGCTTGATTTTAATTGGCTCTCAGTGGAGACACCATTAGTGATGTTTGACTGTTGTTCCTCATCCTCACTTCTGTTTTTTGAGGCACAATCTCCATTTTGCAGATGGGATTTGATCTGGCCGTTCATTTGAGAATGGTCTGGTTGCTCAGAAGAATCTGTTTCCGATGATTGACTCTCTGTCTGTTGCCCATTCGCTGTAGTCTCCTCAGTAACCTCTCCATTATTGGTCTGCAGCTCTGAATCTTTGTTCTCAGCAGTCGATTCAGAGTTCTCCAGTTTAGCCTTTTCCGCCTCTTCTGCTGCTTTCCTTTCTTTCAGCTTCTCTTTGAACTCCATCATTCTTGTGCTTAAGCAACAATAACAGTGATTTATATAGCTTTTTCCATAAGTTAAAAAGGCACCATAAACAGAATCAGAACATGAAAATTCTGCAGAAACCAAATGCAGATTATTAACAAAACGTTACGCCTCCCCAAAAGTGTTTTTGCCGTTGTTGTTTTTATTGTTCGTTTGTTTTGCTTTATGATCTTTTTTGAAATGTAGTTATAATAAGTTATAATAGTAACTCCCACTAACAAGAAAAGATTTTATTTAAATAACACCAGATTTTTATGAAAACACATTTTCCATTCCCCCCCAAAAAAATAAAATAATATATATATATATATATATATATATATATATATATCATGATAGTATTTGTTGTTCTGTCTTCAATTTATGCTTATTTAAACAAAAACTGCATTTACGAAAAATAAAAAAAGTATGCATCTATTTATATGTTTGCCATTTTTTATATATATATATATATTTTTTTTTTTTTACTTTTATTTATATAGCGCTTTTAACAATACAGATTGTAGCAAAGCACTGAACATTATCAAATAGAACAACAGAG
>JAUCNO010001851.1:772531-790102 GCA_032353835.1 Enteromius viviparus | reverse complement strand
TGAAAAGATATAATAAAATATTTACAAAAATGTGAGGGGTGTACTCACTTTTGTGAGATACTGTATATATATATACACACACACACTTTTAATTTCAGAATGTCATTTTTTGTGCAATTCACCCGTTTTGTTATCTCACTTTAAAGTGTTTTTGTAAACCCAGAGTTTTACTCATTAGGCATGTGAAGAGTTTATTAGAACAGGTTATTTTTATCTAGAAGTCTTGAAGGTACAGACAGCAGTGAAAACATTGTGTTGAACTCTAAGGGTCAGAGGGAGGAAAAGGTCAAGTAAACAGTTTCACTTTTTCTGTCTTAGCTCACTTTTATCATACTCAAGGTTAAGACACTTCAACGCGTGTGTGTACTCACACAAGCATAGTGCGCAGTTTGAGGAAGTCGTTGTGCTCAGGGTTTTCCACCTCCACCACCCCCCACGGGTACAGACGCCCACGGATCTTCTTCCCCTTCACCTCTATCAGCTGGTTGGAGCCGATCACGGCGAACGGGATGCTGGCCTGCACACAAACACACTCCTTCAGCTTCAATCAAAGCCTCGGGAAGGCCGGCAGTGCTGATAATGAACTCAAACACTTTGACCTCTGACCTTTAAGACACGCGTCTGTTCCTTGAATTCTTCGTCCTCGTCCGAATCAGCGTCAGGAAGCTGGTAGATCCGGATCCCCTGCTCATTGATCTCATCCAAAATCTGCACCAAAGAAAAGCATTTTTATCAGCCTTAATGTTCTTAAAGTTTTGTGGTCAATAGAATTATGAATCTTAATTAAAATCTTAATTAAAATAGCATTTTACGTTAATTATTCAGTTTATATATACAGTGCCCTCTACTAATATTGCCACTTTTGGTAAATTTGAGTTTTTCTCCAATACTTGTTGGCCACAATTATCGACACCCATAGAATTTGTTATGAGTAAAATATTTGTACACAATTTTGAGCACTCCAGGGTGATTAGAAACATGAAAATATCCAGCCCTGGCTTCCTGTTTCACAGAAATATATATAAAAAAATCAACAAAACATCAACACAATGAGAAAAAACAAACAACATATTTCTTAAATGCTGCAAAAGATAACAGAGCTTCACAAATAAATTGCTTTAAGAAAAAAATTCCATTTCCACCATCTGGGAAATAATTAAGAATTTCCAATCAACATAAAATGTTATGAAGCTGCCTGGAAGAGGACGTGTGTCTCTATCCTCCTAATACACGGAGAGGAGTAGAGTTTGAGTGGATAAAGACTCTTCAAGAACCAGAGCTGGAGAATTACAGAAAATAGTTGAGTCAGAAAAAACCTTTGAAAAAATAGTCAAACAGCTCCTACATCAGCACATGCTGTTCATCCAAAAACAATCTCCAGCATGTTGAGTTGTCAGACAGGACTGGAACTACAGATGGAACTGGCTTCTGTGATCAGAGGAAGCTAAAAATGAGCTTTTTAGCAGCAAATCACTCAAGATGTGTTTGGTGAACACAGGGATAACAAGTACTCCATGTGTACAATGAAGTATATACTGCTGTGTTTTTGATGAAACAGTCCTGGATATCTTGTTTAGACACATGGCATCATGGATTCGATCAAATATCGACAGATAACAAATCTAAAACTGACTCAATCTGTTAGAAATCTTATAATGGTTGGGTCTTCCACTGGGACAATAATCCAAAACAAACATCAAAATAAAGAGAAGAATTAGTCACTGAGCACAAAATGAAGGTGAACTAAAGAGGAGAAGAGCCATCATGGAGCTGGTAATCTAAAGGGTCTGGAGTGATTCTGGATGAAGGAATGGTCTCTTTTCTCTTATCAGGTGTTCTCCTAACTCTTCAGGCGTTACAGGAGAAAACACAGAGCTCTTGGGAAAAGGATGTAGAAGTGCTTTCTGAAAGAATCATGTGACACTGAAGACTGGAGTAATGATACTTTGTATCACAGGAATAAATTACATTATAAAATATATTCACACAGAAAACAGTTATTATAAATTGAAATAATATTCCACAATACTACAGTTTGGATTTTTGATCTTATAAATGCAGCCTTGATGAGCAGAAGAAACATCTTTAAACACCATTAAAAATCGTACTGACCAAAAATCTTAAAGACCAGTTTTGTGTTTGCAAACAGTGATGGGTCAAACAGAATTGGTCTATATGCACACACACAGACACACACACACAGACACACACACTTATACAGTATATAAATATATACAAAATGGCAAAAATAATGCAATTAAATAACTAATCTTTAATTCATCATAAATTATTCATTTAAAAATATAGAATTACATATGGCTTTCGGTCATTTGATGGACACAAAAATCTTCACTAAATCAATCTAAATCTAATTCTACAAAGATTTATGCCTTCTGTGCTGTTCCATGTTTGCTGTAACTGTTATGAAACTGCCCTGATAGCTAAAAACAAGGTCATTCTACAATGATTTACGATGCCTGTTTTACTTTAGAAATTGCACTTCTTCCAAAATGTTCTTCCAAAACCCTGGAAACTAGTGCTAGTTTATATCTTGAACTTCCAAAGTTCTCTCAGCACGTTGTCATTTGGACGGCTCTCAGAGAGCTCTGAGGAAACTCTTTGATGCTAAAAACGGGAATCATATGAATCACACAATGTAAACGAACCCCTGGATCCACACGTAGCAAGTCTGGTGCCAGTCAGAGTCAAAAGAAGTCAGATAACAGATATGATCAGGCCTGAAACAGATCTTGGGCAGACAGCTGAAAACCTCACCCCACTTACCCCGTGACCTGAACACATCCTTCAAGATTTCCACCGAACACCAAACTCAACCTGTGCAAGCTATGATGCAAAGCAGTCTGGGAGATATTCCCAGTATGTCAGAACAAACTGATAAAACCAATATGAGGTTGAAAAATAGCCTTGCTTAAGCAAAAAGCCACATTTCCGAAGCACCTGTGGCGGATCAGACTTTAGGATTTATTTTTCTAACTTCAAAGCTGCTTTTCAAAGAAGCACATTCACAATGCCATTACATAGTGACGCCTCTTCCTGACATTCTCAGCGCTTTCATGTAATCTCAGCGGGGACGTGTTTCAATGGGAGAGCAGCTCCTGCTCCGCTGCGCTTTATAGAAACCCCCTCCTGTTATGACTAGTCCTGTTTTCATAGCAAACCACAGCGAGACCGGGTCGCACGGGACCGAGTCTGTTATTGTTTGTGTGGGTGTCATTGTTGCGTGTTCTGAAGGTGCATGACTTTAAACGTGTATCGTCTGATCACGAACTACTGGAAGAGGGAATAAGTGTGCAAGATGTATAAGGTCCCAGCTTTTCCAATTGTGCCAGATATGGGATGTGGAGATGCTGAAAATTTGAATAACTTGACCTCTGAATGGGCAAATAAACACATTGCTTCACAATGAACAAAGAACAATAGAGACTTTTATGCACGGGAAAAGGAGTAAAGATATGGCTGTGCATGAAAATCGAAACAAGAATGGCAGATTAGGGAATGTGCAAAATTACATTTAAATAATCGCAACATAGTCACAACACAACAGACCAAAGCCATGTTTCATAGATTTTTCAGTCAACAAAAACTGCTGCTGAAGTTGAGCTTGTTGCCTTAAATGCTTAGGTTTTCTTAAATTTTTTTTACAGTGTAAAACTACTGAAAAAAACTCTTTTAACTGTAATAAAGCTGTAACAAAAATATAAAGTGAAAAGCCTACAATAAATAAAAAATTAGAAATGTTGCCTTGGCAATCACCTGAAAAACTTACATTGTAAAAATAAATTATGGCATTTTATGTATTAAAATTACTAAGTAAAATAACACCAAACTTGAAATAAAAATTACAACTATTTATGAATGTTCTTTTTAAAGACAAAAGCACAAAAAAATTCTAAAAATGAAAGTAAAATGAATGAAAATATAAAAGTAAAAAGTAATTTAAAGTACGCTTTTAAAATTCTTGAACTAAACAAAAATGAATATATTTAATTAAACAAATAAATAAATGAATAAATAATGGTGATTATGACTAAAGCACATAAAATGACTAGAAAAAAAATATTGAAGTCAATTTTTATTTTTATTTTTTTTTAATCTGGAATTAACATTTAGATTTAATCTGACCAACATCATGTGTTTTTGCAAATCACAAATCTTGAAAAAAATAATTAATTTATTGATACAACCGCTTTTTGTGGGGTTTTTGACCGTTAATGTTAACATGCAAAAGCACTACATCAGTTGCTGATAATGGTTTCTTTACAGTGTACTGAAACAAGGATTTTCCATGGTTTATTGGCAGCACTGAGAATCTTGATGTGACTTATCGGCGCAGGCCTCAGCACAATCATTAGCTGTGCCTGTCTTTCTCCGAGGGTGAATGTGTTTGCGTTGGCAGCGTGTTCACGAGGCTGGCAGAGACACCTGGAGTCTGGCCTGGAACAATGGCTCCGAAACGAAAAAGGAAGCGAGTTTCACATATTATGCTTGTAATTTGTTTGTCATAGGATACATTATGACTTGTGACTATGTGTTAGTGGAGCAAGACTTTGCGGGTACGAGTGGGCATAGCTCGTGTGGGCTGGACGTTGGAGTCCTTTCAGCCAAGTGCTCGATCAAGCTGCATTCACACTGTCAAACAAACCTGCCTGCAAGCACAAGCAGTTTTATTTTCTAAATTTAATATATAATACTTAAGTGAGGATGCATTGAATTGATAAAAAGCAAGCGTAAAAGACATTTATAATGTTACAAAAGTTTAATTTCAAACAAATTCTGTTCTTTTGAACTTTTTGAAAATTGTAAAAATGGAACAACGTTTCCCCAAAAATGAAAAGATATTGATAAGAATCAAATGTTATTTAAGCATCGAATTAGCATATTAGAAGGATTTCTAAAGGATCATGTGACACTGATGCCGAAAATTCAGATTTGCATTAAAGGAATGAACTGCATTTTAAAATGCATTAAAATAATGCATTAAAATCAAAATGCAAAAAAAAAAACATTATGTAAAATTGTAATAATATTTCACAGTTTTTAATGCATTTTTAATTAAATAAATGTAGCCTTGGTGAGCAGAAGACACTTATTTTAAAAACATTTAAAAAATCATACCAACCCCAGACATATTGTATATAACTTTCAAATGTGACTCTAAATCCAACAAATGTGTGCCGATCCAAATAACTGATTTGTTAAGGTTTCCATCAAATAGATTTCCAATTTCAAATAGGTTTTAGGACACTGCTGAACATAAGTTGCAAAGAAGTTGATATATAATGGCTAAACCATTAGTCTTTAGTCTTTATACAACAGCCTGTAAACATTTTTTTTATACACCAAATAGTTAGAAAATAAATAAATAAATAAATCACAGCATGGAACCATTAACACACAACTCGCTTGCGCAGAACAATTCGGGCAATGCAAAACTAAAATGCAAACCCAAAAAGGCGGGACAGAAAAAAAACATAAACGTGTAAAAATATTGCATGTGTAAATATCAGCACCTAAACACAGTTCTGTCACTCTGGGAATCCTTTAGAGAGTCTGAAAATGCTTTAAATATAAAGGAAAGTAGTGCACTGGGCCAGAAACAAAACTAACCTGATTACGGTATTCAAGTAAAAACTCGCAATGAATAAATTACAGCCTGTGCTTTAGTTGCATACTGTCACGTTTGCACGACTAAAGAGGCTTGTTAACATTTGGCCACTTGCACAAAAATAGGAGCCACAAACAGGACAGGTACTATATTTAAGTACATAACACATCAAAATAAGTTAAATATAGTTTTCCTGTATATACACCAATTATTATGAGCTTATACTTTAGGGAGCAAAACAGTAGTTTCACACAGTCAAGTTTCAGCATGAATAAGCACCTTTAACCCAACCACTCCCTGCAGAATTTACACGGTTTAAACCCGTCACTGACTGCTTCAACACAATAACACTTTGTCTTTTAGTGTAGATGTTGTTTGAGGCTCATGGAACTAACAAAATTGCACAACAGCACAGTATGAGCAATTATTAAATACTGTAAAAGTCACTATTCAGCAGTAAAGTGTGTCGAACCCAAAAGCCGTGAAGTTCTTAACTGTGATCCCTTGTGTCTGGATGAAACCGCTAGCTACCTGCGGCTCGAGAAGCCTTTTCATTCGCACAAAAACACACAGGGGTGTTATATAATTCTGAAAGAAACTCAACAGGACTGACCAATTACTCAGACCTGTGTGTGTGTGTGTGTCACTACCAGAGCTGGAGGTAATCTGGCGTCTCTGAAACAGTGGGAAACGAGGAGACGCTCACTCCAGCAAATTCCTCTCAATGTGTGTGTGTGCGTGGAGGCCTTCAGCAATGCTACAATTAATGTACGAACAATCAGAAAAGAATGGGCAGAATTTAAAAGTAGCTAACTGTCTGGATCTTATTACCAGAATGCCAAAGAAAATATATGCTTTTTAAAGAAACAATACAAATAAAATAAAACACTCATGCCATGAACTGTCATTATTTACATACACATTTATATACATAAAGACCGAACCGAGGGAATTGAACTGATCTCTATATGTGTGAACGTAAATGAGTTTTATTATCAACAGATAGAAAAGCTAACTTTCAAAGATTGCACTTTTAAAATTTATTTCCAAAAAAAAATTAAAAAAACTTTTACTGTACTTTCTGATCATATTGACAAGGCTCAAAAAAGGTTTAAAAAATATATAAATATATATATTTTATTTTAATACTATATTCATATAAAGATACATTCACATAAAGATGCATAAACATTTAATTTTGTTAGATTTTTAGAAAACAAGACTATGTTGATTTTGGTTTGCAATTAAAATTTATTTGACTTAAGGCAGTTTTGGTATTTGTATTGAAAAAACAACAACTGTGTGCGATATTGTTTTCCCCCAGTGTTTTCATGCAACCTTTAATAAAATAAAACTATTACGAATTGAACATCTTTTTAAGGCCTTAATCTGCAGAAGACTTGATGAAAGCCTAATGAATTATCACTGAGGCTTTCAAAATCTAAATGGACACAAGTGCACCATAACAGTATTTTATATCATTTATGAACTATATTTTAGGGTTTTTTAGAAGTTGTATGAGAGCTTGGTATGAGGAACAGATTGTATTAAATTATTTGTTAATCACAGTTTAATGAGTATTTAACTTTAGACTACTATCATTATGCTTTCATGTCCTTTTAACGTTTAAAGGACTTGCACTAAAACGTGAGACTAGTACAACATGGACTGTGTGTCCTAAAAGTCAAATGAATTAAGAAACAGATCAATGAAGCAAGTAAACGTGTTTGAATTTTTCCTTTAAATTAAATGCCTTGACGTGTATATTCTTCCTTTGAGAGCAGGTTTATTCAATGTAAACAGGACTTGATTGGATTAGATTGCAGGTGGTACAAATCTTATATTTATTTAAGAATAGAGTGGTCATGTCGGCGCCGATAGCCTTGTGGGCAGTGCACCGACATTCAGCGCTGTTGCGCTTCCCGGCTCGCAGACCTTTCCTGATCCCACCCCCCATCTCTCTACCGCTTCACTTCCTGTCAATTCTGATCTATCCTATCTAATAAAAGGCAAAAACGCCAACAAATAAATCTTTTAAAGAAAAAGAATAGAGTGGTCATAACAACTGAAGTGTTAAATAAAGGTCAAGCCATGGTCACTAAAAGCGTATGTGACCGGTACTGGATATTTATTGTTTTATATGGAGTGCATGAGCTGCAGTTCCAGGATGCAATCATTCTGCCTGAGAACACAAATAAATAACCACACCCTCATTTAAGAGAGGAATGTCGAGACGGACAAACCCAAACCATGAGATATTCAGCGTTTTCATTTCTCCAGTAGAATATTACATGATAAAGACTTGGCCTTGAAAACAACGTGAACTCACAGCTCTGTCCAACCACAAATAAGAGTTTGACACACTGTACAGTAAACAACACGTTTAACACCAAAGCCCTGTGTTTAGACAATGACCACAAAATCAAAAACATTGACAGTGTGCTCAACATTAAAAACCATTTATAAAGTGACCCTGGACCAACAAACCAGTCATATGGGTCAAAAGTAAGATCTAAAAGTTGAATAAATAAGCTTTCCATTGATGTATGATTTAGGATAGGACAATATTTGGCCGAGACACAACAGTTTGAATATCTGGAATCTGAGGGTGCAAAAAATTATTAAATAAAATAAAAAAATTTAAATACTGAGAAAATTGCCTTTAAAGTTGTCCAGATGAAGTTCTGATATATTTACGATAAGAAATTTACTAAATATCTTTATGGAACATTATCTTTGCTTAATATCCTAATGATTTTTGGCATAACAGAAAAATTTGTCATTTTGACCCATGTTATTGTTGGATGTCACTTATGACTGGTTTTGTTGTCCAGGGCCACATATGAACATAAATAACCAAAATTTAAATGGCTATATATTATACATATATATATATGGAGCAGAATTGACTAAAAGTTAAAATTATGCCGAAAATGTGAAGTCCTTTTAACATATAAAGCATTTAATCATAACATATTTAATGCAGTTACATTATATATGTAATGGCATGTATATGAATGAGATTTCTTGCTTACATCGAATGCTCATGAATGTCTATTACAGCAAAAACGATGCCAACCAAATAAGACATTCTTAAATGGATCTTTTTCACTTAAACTCATAATATTTCACTCGCAAAAAAAAAAAAAAATTTGCTAAACAATAAAAACAGATGCAAATTTAGAAGTGCCCTCAGACTTTTCGACCCCACTTGTTGTTTTTAAAAACAACGAGGCTGGTAACGGTTGGCAAGGGCATGCTCTCGCTTGCATACAGCGCTCTGACGTCTCTCCCATCGAGCCAACCGAGAGGACAAAGAGAGGAAAGCTTTGACAGTTTGGAGACTGAGATATGAGCGTGATGGGGATCGCAGCATGGCAAACATCAACAATAACATTCAAATTCACATAAACACAACAATGCACCTACAATGTGGCCTGTGGGAATCACATTCAACTCTACTAGAGAATACGTGCCCTAGATGTGCGTCAGTTCAGCTTTCCTTCTCACACGGACGAGATCTTCGGTATGTATTACCGCTACGACAGGAAGTGAGAGCTACCTAAACGTCCCTCAAGGACTTTATAAGTTTCAGGGTTTTATGACCTCACTCTGGTCTCAGATAAGAGTCCTGCACACCGCTGACCCGGCTTTCCCTGCCAATCGGCCTGACACATTACAGGAAGGCCATATTGTTCTACACAAGCTGCTTCCCCCTTTCATGATGGTGCGAGAAAGATCGCAGCGAGCCCTGAGAGAGAATGAGAAAGAAGCTATCACGGTGAGAAAGTGAGGGTGAAAATCAAACATAAATATCAGTTAGGCCGCAAGGACACAATGGGTCATTTGTCAAGCTTGCGGCAGGATTTTGGAAACCTTCATCGGCATCATGAATGGGAGCGGGAAATACTAAACTGCTGACTTGCGCTTCTACGGGGCATCCATAAGTTTACCTCAGGCTTCTTAGGAGAAGATAAGCGAGAGAAAATCTTGAGCTTTTCTGATAACGCCAAAAAAAAAAATATAATAATTCAAGTGTTTGTTGAGGTACCAGTGAAAAAAACAAGCATCAAACTTCCTCCAATTCATTCACATTAACATTCAGGTTCGATGGAGCAATTTCCTAAAATTAAGTTTTAAACAATAAAGTTTCAAGTAGTCTTGGGTTCCTCAGCATCAGTAATGGGAATAGTTCAAGAGCAGGTCATGTGGTATTTCTAAAAATATATTTTTTAAAGTTTGTAATGTAGGTGTCCTTCAATGTAAACAGTCTGCAAAGTTGGTCATGAAAAAAAGAGCATGATAAAGAAAGATATTAGCTGTGTCTCATTTGGAAGGCTGTGCCCTCCGGAGGGTGCATTCGAAGGCGGCATACGTCATTGAGGATGTCTCATTTCAGAAAAGCAAGTAGGACACAACTTGCGAATGCAACCTTCTTTCACAGGAATCCGAAGAATACATGAGTGCTAGAGATAACCCACAATTCTTTGCATCGCCATAAACAACCGTCGTTAATTTGAATAATGCCAGCGCCAGCTGATGTATACACAAGAGCAGTGGTGTTTACAAAGGAAAGTTACCTTCAACTGCCTCCTTAAAAAGCGCCTCCTTTTTCTGGAACAGATGTCTGTTGTACACACACTGCAGCTCCTCAAACACTGAATAAAAGAATTACTATTCAAATGTATCAATAATTTTCCTTCATTTACATAGTTTGAGAGCTATACTTCCTGTTTCATTTTCCACCTGTCCTACGAAGGTCGTCTCGTTTAATTCTAGGTTGAGGACACGTCATATACGCACCGTACAGATGATGAGATTTGACAGCGATAGAGAGAATAAAGACTTAAATATAGGGTTGTTCCACGATAATTTACAGTCACTTACATATTTTTTTTTTTTTAGATATATTTAGAAAGTCTCTTACGCTCATCAAGGCTGCATTTATTTGAACAAAAATACAGTAAAATCAATAATATTGTGAAATATTATTACAATTGCAAAAAACTGTTTTGTATTTCAATATGTTTTAAAATAAAATTCTTTCTGTGCTCAAAGCTGAATTTTCAGCATCATTACTCTAGTCTTCAGAGTCCGATCCTTCACAAATCATGCTAAAATGCTGATTTTCGGTTATTATCAATGTTAAAAGCAGTTGAGCTGCTTCATATTTTGTGAAAACTATGATACATTTTATTTGACAGAATCCTATGATAAGTACAAAGTTCAAAACAACAGCGTTTGTAAGATTATAAACGTCTTCACTGTCACTTATAAAACTATCACTAAATAAAACTATTCATTTCTTAAAAAACAAAACAGTTGCATACAACCTTAAGAGACTTGGGATACAATGCATAACAGATTTACAGTGTTTATGTTGGAAAAATTATTATGAGTTCTTTTCCTCCCTTTAAAACAACAAAACGGCATTAATAAACACAGCAATGTGGGAATGTGGAGCAAAATGTGTTTTGAAATTACCTGCAGGAAGAGAAAAATGGCATCTAAGGAGAAGGGGAATAACAGGAACTACTAAAAATACAAGCATTCAGTGTCCAAAGTAAGGTCTAAAAATGGACCTGTGATTTTCTGAACCATCAAAGAAGCATCGGCAGTGGATCAAGAGTGAAAATCTTGGGTTTTTCTGTGATTTGGCATCATTACATCAAACCCAAACCCCCACTTTTGTAGAGCAAAGAAAACACACAGGCTTGGGTCATCGGTTTTGGGCCATTTAGCTAGAAACGGCTGGCGGTGGAGACGGTTTAACTGATCTTTTCTTCTGACTTAGAAGGACGTTCATGCAATGATTGCAGGATGTGGCCTAGATTCCATCGGCCTTATCTAAAACTGACCATTTTCAGTAATTAGTCGATGTTTACAAGCAAGAACACACACACATAAAAGACGTTGACAGAGGTCAATTTGTACGACTAATCAGAAAGGCCAAAACTTAAGACACAAACGAGTAGAGTAGGCTTTTTTTGTTCATACTAGTGAAAGTCATGGATCAGCAGGTGTCTGAGGGATTAACAGTAGTTTAGGTTAGTGAATGCACTAAGGACACATTGTCTCACTACAGTCTCGTTACGACTCCTTTGTCATGGAAAATCTAATAACGTGCAACATGCCAAGCTACAGGAAAAGGCACAATGACTATATAGCACATTTTTCTTCTATAAACAGACACACAAACCTAAGACTAAAATAACTAGTAATAAAGTAACTACTATAGTTAAACAAGTTACATGTTGCAGACTTAAATTACAGCCATAATACAATTCTAAAGCAGTATTAATTACACTACAGGTTTTAACACAAACTAGCTCCCTACAACCCTACACAGCAGTATCTTTATATTCATTATATTACTAATAAATTGTATAATTAATAATTTTTTTAATCAGATAAGTATGTTTTTAACTGACCTAAACAATAAGGATGCAAATTAAGGTGAATTTGCACTAAATAAATAGACAAACAAATATATATATATAAATATAAAATAACTAATAAAATTAAAAATAATTTTTTAATTATATTTTAAAAATCCTAAAAACAAAAAAAATGTTTTTTTTTTTATATGAAGCAGCTCAACTGTTTTCAACATTGATAATAATCAGAAATAAGTATGATTTTTGAAGGATCATGTGAAGCTGAAGACTGGAGTAATGATGCTAAAAATTCAGCTTTGAATCACAGAAATAAATGACATTTTAACATATATTCATATAGTAAGAATTTATTTAAAATTGTAATATATTTCAGATTTTTTTAAGTAAATAAAAACAACCTTGGTAAGAGATTTCTTTCAAAAACCTTAAAATCTTACCTACCCCGAAATGTTAGTAGGTATAAAATGTATGCACCTTCAAAGCGCTCACAATTGTGTTTAGTGCTTTCGTGTTTACAAACTGAAGGACAAATAATAAAGTAATAATGAAACCAAAAGTTTTATGTTGAACAGAGGCGGAGTATGATTTTAACACCATTTGCTACCATTAACATAATTGTGCTCAAAACGGCAGCAGAAATGCTGAACAAGCTCATGTTGTGCTGTGCAAGCTTCCTGTGGGACTACAGATAACGTCCCAAAGAAGTGGAGCCAGATACACGCCACATAATCACCGTCCTACTTAACCTGCAGAGCACATCAGCAGGAAGACACGGAGCGTGCAGGTTGACACACACCTGACCCCACTTCAGACACAATCCAGGGGGTGAGCCATTCTCTCTGTGCTAAAGGGAAACATCTGCAGACTTCACAAGGAGAACACCATTGTCCATGAAGAACTGCTCACTAAAGAACGTACGGTGCATATCTTTTTCTATACTTGTGTCCACCCCAGACTGCCAGGAATGTCACACTGCATGAACGCACGAACGCATGAATGAATGTACACACCCAACAATACAGTAACAAAAATAACATCTGTTATTGGTTTTTGGCTCGTCGTGAAATAGTCACAGCTCAAATTGTCAGTGGTGCATGTTCTAGACAGAGAGAGTCAGATCCTTACCCTTCTCTTGAGACGGTCTCTCTCTTTCAGCGTGAGCGTGTCGGCTTTGGCGATCACAGGAACGATATTGACCTTGCTGTGGATTGCCTTCATAAACTCAACATCCAGAGGCTTCAGGCTGGAAAGAACCAAGCACACAAATCACATTTGGGGTTCAGAAAAGATGCATTAAATCTAAAAGATGTTTCCAATGTTACTAAAGATTTCTGTATCAAATAAATGCTGTTCTTTGCTCTAACTACATCTAAAAAACTATGAAACCATAGGTATGTGACCGTTCAAAAGCTTGAATCAGTAAGCCTTTTTTTTTCTCTTTTTTTTTTTTCTCCATTCATCAAGGATGCATCAAATTATTTAAAAGTGACATTAAAGACATTTATAATGTAGGAAAAGATTTCTGAATTCTGGAAAAGAGGTATTATCTTATTATGAAACATTTATTTTACAATGAAATGTTGTTCCTTTGATATTTCTATTCATCTAAAACTGCTGAACAATAAAACTTATCAGTGTTTCCACAAAAATATAAAGCATCTCAACTGTTTTCAACATTGATAGTAATCAGAAATGCTTCCTCAGCATATTAAAATGAGTTCTGAAGGATTGTGTGACACTGAAGACTGGATTAATGATGCTGAAAATACAGTTAAGCATCACCGAAATAAATTATATTTTAAAATTATATAATAATAATATTAATAATAAAGTTATTTTCAAGTGTAAAAATATTTCACATTTTTTTTACTGCATTTTTATAAAATAAGAGATTAAAAATAATAATTAAAAAAAACAAACATTTTTCACATCACTTCTGAACTTAAACTTTAAAGTGCAAAGTTTTTGTTCCATCTGTGTTTTTTTTGGTGATGTTGCTTTAATGCATCACTTTTGCTGCAAACAGGTCTTAATTGAAGGCTTAAGCCACTTTCTGCATGAATAACACATTTTATTGACTAATGAGGAAGGGCAGAACGTGTGCAGGAGTTTTACCCATGTCCAAACGGAGAGATGAAGTAAAAGCAGCAGTGTACTCTGTTGTCAACGATGTGTCTGCGGTTCAAGCCGCTTTCGTCGTGCAGGTATCGCTCAAACTGATTATCAATATACTGGATGATCGTCTTAAAGCTGTTGAAAAGAAAAGCAGAAAACAGAGAGTGAGCTGAAAGGAAATACTCAAGATATAAAAAGCTTGTGATTGTATTAAACTATTGCATTAAACAAGTATCGGATTCGGATCTCAGCCAAACAAAACCATAATCTTATCATGAGATATCAGGATACACTTTAGAAACAACCACTTTGTCCAAATAAAGCTTATCAAAATACTCCACATCATGTTTACAGGTTCCTGTCTATCGCAGATGGACCTCCAGATTTAACTGATTATAACTGAGATCTTATTATATATTTTAATCATATTTTGAGAAAGTTTTTATGTTTCCTTTTTTTAATTTAAGTAAAATAAAAAATTTTCCCTTGGCTAGTTGAAAAAAAAAAAGTTTCATATTTTTTATTTTATAAGATTTTATATCTTGTTTGTTACCATTTATCATTTCAAGCAAAATCAGTTTTTATGGTTTTAATTGAGTTTTTTTTTAGTATATCAAGTTATTTAGGTTTACATGTTTTTTTTTCGAGCAGTTAAGCAAAAAAAACAACAACTCCAAAACAATTTATTTTATTATTTACTGATATCAGTTATATAAAAATCAAAAAGTTATATATAAAAAATGAATATATATAAATATAAAATATTTGATATAATTTTTTTATATTTTATATAAATATAAAAATATATATATATAAACAGAATTTTTTTTTATTTTAAAAAAAGTACAAGTTAAAACTACAAATGAGAAACCCTGACATGGCAACAAAGGGAAATAATTTTTACAAATATTTTTTTTATCAATTGTTTTGTTCCAGTTAACATTTATTTTATTTCAAGAAAAAAAAAAGCTTTCATTTTCAGCTTTAGTTAACTACAACAACCCTGATAAGTTCTATAAAGTCTCGCCACCAGCTTCTCTTTTGCTCTAGAGTCTCCAGTCTTATCTAAACATCACACACAACACTAAACTAAACTTAACCTCTAACCAGAACTAAACCACTTCTGTGTCTTCAGATAGACACCAAGCACGAATCAACCTTGACACAGCAGCCTTATCAAGAGGCTGAAGGAGAAGAAGACATGATACGACACTATGTAGGCAACATGGATGGCACATTTTCATTATCAGCCTGAAAAGTCTGTGGGTGAGAGACGGGGAGGATATTGTTCTTTCAAAGAGGACGTTCCCAGCATTCCTTAGCAAGGCTCAATGACCAATAGAGCAACAAGAGACAACAGCTGCCTCCAGTCTACAGTCAAGTGCCATAGTGTAAATAATCTCTGCTATGCAGATACACAAACACAAAACATGGGGTATTAAATTAATAATCAGCCGGGTCTTCCACTAAAGAGGTCATAGATATATGCAAAGGTATGATTTTATGGTAGATATATGTAAGGGAAATTTTGATGCAGAACAAGAGCAGCACCAGTGCAAGTGCACACAAGAGTAAACAAAACAAAACAAAAAAAGTAGGGATGCGTCAGTGATCTACTGCTTATTTTGAGCAACAGTTCTTTAGTAAGCATGCTATGATTTAGCTGCTGGATGATAGAAAACATAATATCTTTAAATGCATCAACTTTAAACATCGTTGCATGATGCATACAAAGTATTTTGAGTTATTTGGGAATTCTACATTTCTAATACACTTCAGTCAAAATTACACAAGCATTTGGATACTTGAGACACTTAAAAATGTCTTACTTTAAGTGCATTATACAAAATATCCCAGGGTAAGTGACTTAATAACAAATGTTTTTCTTTAATAGTGCAGATGCTTGTTTATTTTTAGGGTGCTTTAATGTTTGGTTATTTAAAGTAACGACACTCAGAAGTGTAAAAAAACTAAAAAAGGTGTCCAATCCTGTACGGGAAATTAAAAGTAATAAAATGTAATTTGGACTAATGCAATAATGCATTTAAAGAAACACAAACTTTTTTGCAAATGTAAGCATATGATGTTTTGAGTGCAACAGCATGCATTTGAAGCAGGTGTACTGTGCTTTGCAAATATCCCGTCATTATCTACTACCAATAATTTACAGAGAAAATGATAATGCATATGGCATAATCATAAAGAGCATCGAATTTGGAAATAAATATATGCCTCAGCAGTTCACCTTCCACACCCATTGACATTGATTTGTATGTACCAAAACACTCCTGACCTCATGAACACTAATACCATGAAAATTTATATTGGTTTTATAATGAAGGGGGGGGAAAAAGCTGATTACTACCACTTTTAGAATTATAAAATAATAATAATACATTTTAAAATAATATTTGAAGTATAGAAGATTCATGCTACTAAGTGAAGATGTCTCCAGAGGTCACTAGAGGGAGGTTTGGTCTGATTTGGCTCACACTGACCAGTCCTGGCTGTTGATGGCATCTCCGTATCCAGGTGTGTCCACCACAGTGAGGCGGAGCTTCACTCCACGCTCCTCGATTTCCACAGTGGACGCTTCAATCTGGACCGTGCGCTCGATCTTCTCTGCAAGCACAACAACATCTCATCAGAACAAAAACACGCAAGTTCACAGAAAAAAAAAAGAGAAACGCTTGAGGAGGAGACCAATCAAATTAAAAATACTAATGATTTATTGATGCACCGTGAAACAGATTAATGAGCATTTTCTGAGAAACTCTGGGAGGAGGTCCTGGGCTACAGATGGGATTACTTTCTTGAAAACAACCTTTTACTCTAGAGAGCTTTCATAGGCAGAGGGATTTGAAGGGATTTTACATGCATTGAGCATCTAAATCAGAAATGTTCTGCATTCCATCGGGAGCAGCATCATGCTGAAGACGATATTACTCTAGCACTTAATGCACACTTTAAAAATATCTTAATTTATTGCATTAGACAAAATATGCAATACATGTGATGAAAAATGCAATCAATATATTATGAAAATATTACTTTATGCGAAAAAGCATTTAGAAACTTAAGGCACACTTTTAAAAAAAGCCTTACTTTATCACATTAGGATAATATGGAACACATTATATTATATTATATATGGAACACAAAACTTATACGTCATTTGAAAATTGAATAACTAAGCCTTCCATTGATATAGGGACAGATAGGGGCAGTTTCCCAAACAGGGTTTAAGACTAGTCCTAGATTCAAATAAATGATAAGAGCTGTCTAAACTGTAAAAAGCTTACACTGAGATATCTTAAAATACATTATTGTCATTGTTTGGTCTTAAAACGCTCAAAGATAATGCATTTTTGTAAGACATGTTTCTAAAAATTCTTAAATGTCCTAAATTAGCAAAGGTCTAGTCCTGGCTTA
>JAUCNO010001851.1:760466-772431 GCA_032353835.1 Enteromius viviparus | reverse complement strand
TTTGTAAGACATGTTTCTAAAAATTCTTAAATGTCCTAAATTAGCAAAGGTCTAGTCCTGGCTTAATCTAATTCCTAACTTTTCATACCCTACTGACAGATATTTGTTCTTATTTTAAGCATAAACATGATGAAGTTCAGACTTTCTGCCCTGATTTAAGACCTTTTAAAGCTTTGATTTGTGGAAGGGTGAATTACGACTTGGAAAACCTTTTGTAAGACCTGCAGAAACCTTGCAATAAAAGCATTCTTTGATATTTCGTTATCTAATGTAATGGTATTCAGACAGGTTTACGTGTGAGGGTTCACATATTTTGGGGTCAAAATGAGGTTCATCCAAAGAGGCTCATGAATGCAAGGGATGATTTCAGCCTTGGACACAATATCCTGCAGAGTTAATGAAGAGCTCAGGAGAGCTGTGTGTGAGTGTTTTACCTGCCGCTCCAGGTATATAGCGCTCTGGGTAGAGGTCAGTAAGGAAGAGGCTGTTGATCAGGGTTGATTTACCAAGACCAGACTCTCCTAAGGTGATAAATAACACATAAATAAAAGCACAGTGTGTGTCTTTCTGAATCCATGTGTGCGTTTATATGTTCCTCACCTACAACCATCAGTGTAAACTCAAAGCCTTTCTTCACTGACTTCCTATGAACCTGATTGGGCAGGTTGGCAAATCCCACATATCCTGCAGCATCAGGGAACTACAAACACACAAATAAAGATTAATATGGAAATGTTCTTCAAGGTGAAGTGAGTAACCTCTGTGGCACCAAATTGAATAAGAACATATATACTCCTACTACTACTAATAGTAATAATAACAACAAAAGATTTTCCTAACACCTCCATCATCTTCTATTGGTTGAGCAAACAGATAGCCCCACCCCCAAACTCACACTATTGGCTAAGTCAGAAGTTCACAAATCATCATCAATGACTTAATTATAGTGACTATGAAAATTAAATATTTTAATATACAAAACAACAAGATTAGGAATCTTACCTTTCCTTTTTCTCCAGACTGCGACATTATGTTTCTGATAACACAACTAAATAAAGAAAAAATATTGATAAAACAAAGTAAATAAACAAATACATGCATACATACATCTTTCTGAAGTCCATACAAATTTATCTTAAATATCTCAAGAAGAGTGGCTATGATGATGATCAAAATACTTCGAAAACAAAAACACAATTTCTTCAACACTTAGTTTAAACAACATTTACTCCATAAAAGAAAGGAAAACTACAAACTGAACATAAAAAAGCAATTATTGCAGTCTTCCGTGTCACATGATTTTTCTGAAATCATTCTAATTTGCTGATTTGCTGTTCAACAAACATTTCTGATTATTATCAATTTTGAAAACAGATGTGCTGGTTCATATTTTTGTGTAAATGATGATGCACTTTTCTGTTCAATAGTTCACAAAAAAAAATGCAATGACAGACTGGGACAGTCGCAAGCCTCCCGGTTTTCATCAGAAATATCTTATAAATTGTGTATTCTGAAGACAAACAAAGCATTTACAGGTTTGGAACAATATGTGGGTAAGTGATTCATGACAACATTTTCATTTTGGGTTGGAGTAACCCTTTAAAAGGAGAAGATGGCTAATGTAATTCAGGTTACAGTTAAATGAAACAGTCCGTGAAAGCATGAAAGCAGTACTGATTGAAGCTCTCCATCAGTCTGATCTTCTGACACACTGTATCAGATCTGTATCGGGTCGGGCTGATGATTTTGATGGGGAACACACTGTTCTGGAGAAGCTGTAAGTGTGTTAGACATGAAGCACAGAGCGAGGGGTGACGACAGGGAGGGAACAATGCTGTTTATCTTTCATCTTCCTGGAAATGCTTCCCTACATATTCACCACTCCCCATAAACGAGGGCTCATACACACACACACACACACAAAACCACCCAGAAACACTCTGATGTACTTCATGGGGTTCGGGTGAAAGTGTATTCGATTTGGAGACATCACTGTGAAAGCCTAACAGCTGTAATACTGACAGATTTTTATGTTCATGAGTGTTTCTACTCCCAAAACAAGAAAATTCTGTTTTGCCGTCATAAGAATAAATGACATTTATAACATATTACAGCTGAAAACCCACTCAAATATTTTATAATCTTACTGGCTTTACAATATACATATATATATATATATATTTATTTATCAAATTAAGCAGAAGAGACTAAAAACAAGGTATTTATGTGCCATTCAAAAAAAATATTTAGTAAAAAAAATAGAGATATAGCGATTATTTTGGTTTTGTTTCCATTTTGTCAAATTTACGTAAATTAAGTAAACAAATAAATCTTTGCATCGCAGGAACAATACTTACTATAAAATATATTCAAGATATGTTATATATTATTTCACATTGTAAACATTTTAATAATTCTGTGTTTTTTTTAATCAAATTAATGCAGGTAAGCAGAAGAAACTTTTTCAAATTATTTATTTATTTATTTATTTATTTATTTATTTATTTTAAAGTGGTCATGCTATGAAATATTGTGTGAATATTTCAACATTTTCCACAATTTCCATTTTTTGCTATTCTTATTTACACCAAATAAGTACAAAACAAGAAAGAAGGTCGAAATGGTTTCTACTCTGAAGCTAGGAAAAATGCACATTGCATCACAGGAATAAATAACATTTTTCAATATACATGTTTTATAATATAGCAGTTTTTCAGCATTTTTATATCTTACGTTTGCAGCCTTGATGATCAGAAGAAACTTTTTTAAAAACATCATTTCAATTTAGCAATTTTGTTCTATTCTAAAAAAATCATCTTGCTTTGACATGTTGTGAATGACATTTTACACAACGTTAAATCAGATAAAGGTTTAATTTCCATTTGGCTCTAATATTTACACAAAACAAGGGAGAAGGTCGGACTGAGCTCCTCACGAGTGTCTCTGCTCTGTGACAGGAAAAAAGTCAGTTTTTCAGGAACACTGCAATCCCTATTTTATAACACACACACACACACACACACACACACACACACACACACACACTCTGGGAGGTCTTGTTATTGCTGGCTGGGAATTATGGCAAGGATAAACTCATTGCAGATTAATCAAGTGGCCTCATTATCAGCACAGCGGCTGCACCGAGGGAGATTTTTTAGCATTAACACGTACAGTAAACTTCAAAAACAAGAAAAGATTTAACAAACACACCAGCTTTCAACTCTACCTCACCCTTTTGTAGGTTGTGACCTGACTTAAGAGATTTGCCATTTTTACAATAAAGGGAAAAATGGTTTGGAGGTTCTTAACAGAATTCCTGACGGAGCTTAGCGGATTGTAAGCTTGTGAGACATGTGACTGGAACCACACATATACAGTCAGTCAGATCAGAAAGCTGGGTTTGCTGATGGCCGGCGCTTTTATTCCACCACCAAACTACCGTTCAAAGCAGCACTTGAGTTTATGAGTGAAACGTGCGCCTCATGACCTCTGCTGCAATTCGCTTCACCTTTGAAGAGAGACTCCAGCTCCGCCGTATTGATGAATGATGTTCAAGACAAAGGACGGAATTACTTTCAAACACATGCGGAAATGACACATCTATACAGGACAGGAGTGCGAGATGAGATGTAAGAACGAAGAGAGGAAACAACAGAGAAAAAGAACTCTGATGACATATCTAAGCCAGACTTCAGTTTCCAGTAGCTATCCAGAGTTAAAGAGTACTTTACACTAGCAATACTGCAGATTAACTAACCATTTCAAGGGTATTGGCTGATAACTGCACCCTATTATCTGAAGTGTGTCCATTCACCTGGTAAAATCCACCCAAAACAACATGTGTAATGCTTTCAAATAGTGAATTATTGTGCAAAAGTGACAGTAAAGTCTGCAAAAGATTTCAAATAAATGCTATTTTTCACTTGTTCGCACAAACATTTTTTTTAAGCTTTGATAATAATAAGAAATGTTTCAAAAGGATTTTTGAAGGATCCTGTGACACTGAAGACTTAAGTAATGATAAACATCACGTCTTCATTTCTGGGTGAACAATTCACAATTTAATAATACAAATTAAAACATTTTCTCATTTACACAAAATTAGCAATAAGGCAAAATAACTCTCATCTGAAACAGTACTCGTTCATAATGAAGAAGTCATTTAGAAACTCATCTTGTTTACTTGTCACATGTCTTGCCAAAATCCTGCTCATTATAAAGTGGGGATTTCCTTTCAGACCACTTTTATTCATGAACAAGATTATTTTAACATAACAAGAGCCAAAAGATATAATTCTGATAACCACAACTTGCCTGAAGTTTTCGTATTTAGTTCTAAAAAAAAAATGTGACCAAGATCGAGTTTTATAAATACCCAGCTAACAGTAAAACATTCTGAGAACTAATGATCTGGTAAAGTTCTCTCAAGGTTATGAACAAACATTCTAAATATTATGTTTACTCAAAGCTGACTGGGCCTATATATAGCACAGAAATTTTATTCATACATTGTTTATGCAAAAACTTTTTTTTGAACACTGGAACATTCAGAAATAATGCTGTCATAATACTAACATTAGCAAAACGTTACATATTTTAGCCCTGTGACCCAGCAGAAACGGAAAAAGTGTTTTGTTTTATTTTTCGCTATTGTTTTTGAGGGGCACATCAACACTACAGAATTATAGTTATAGCAAGTATTCCTTTGTTATGCTGTATTTTGCTAGTTTTATCATCATGTTTCATTATTTGACTATTATTATAAAGCACTCAACATCATAAATGTTGAAAAGAACATATTAAAAATGTAAGTATATAATAGCAATAATTGAATGTAAGCAAAAATCACATTTTTTAAATATATAATCAACATATTATATTATAATTTAGCAAGCACAGAAAAAACGACCTCCACACGCTTATAAAAAGGTATGCATTTTTTTCCCAAAAAAATGTTTTAAAAAATAACTGAATCATGCACCGAGCTGTTGGCTCTATGTTAAAGTGAGGAGGTTGGTTCCAGGCGGAGAACGTGCTATTAAACTTTGAAATGTGCTGTCAAACTCTGGTCAACTCCCCCAAACCCCTTTCTCGAATTTCACATAGTGCCAAATTCCAATGTAATTTATAAATGAAACAACAGATAACCTTGGGTACATTTTTATAGCACCTCGTTTCCAGTGAAAACACCTCCTCCTCCTCTTCCACACCCTGCTTGATAAAATGTTCTTCATTCAGAGCACGTAGCACATCTAAAACTGACACACCCGCAATAAAACAACACGTGTGTTATCTTACAGTTTCAAACTGAGCAGCTCGAGCGAAAAAACATTATTATTTAATCAAACTTCCTCAGTGTAACTTTGTATCAACTTTGACTTGCAACAGTTACTGGAGCCACACAGGAATTGATACAAAGTGATTCATCACTTCCGGATGCACACGCGAAGAAACTCTGAATAACTTTTCAGTCGCCAGAAGCCCTTACCTGTTATAAACGCGTGATAAAACTCAAAAACCTGGAGTTTTTTTCCCACCTCCCTTGTTTTCTTTCTTCCCAGCAGGCCAATCCAGGGAATCCGGAAACCGCTAGAATTCCGCCCTTATCCCATAATGCCTACGAGATCCCAGCGCAACGGAAGCCATTACGGCTCAAATATCAATGCGATGGACCAGTGCAAAAGAGGGGAGATTTCGAGCCAAGATGGCGGAGACAGGTCACAGTTTCTGAGAACTGCCGGTTTCCAGTGCTTTCAGCGAACACGTCTAAACACGCTTAAAGACTTTTGACTATATATATATATATATATATATATATATATATATGTGTGTGTGTGTGTGTGTGTGTTTTTTATTTTAGTGAGATTTTAAACTTTTGTTTACATTTTCTTATAATATTTAATTTTACATTTAAATGTTTTGTTTTTGTTTATGTACTGACTTATAAGTGCCATTATATTTTTAGAGTATTTTGTATAATTGTTTTTATAAGACCTTGACGTATTATTTTTATTATAAATGCTTAACATTTACCATTCATACCATGACAAAATATTAGAAACATAACATTTACAACGTATGAAAGAAAAAGGTAACACGAAGCCTATAAATAACCACAACATAAAGAATTAGTTTTTTGAGCATATAAATAGTTCTGGTTGCTTTTCGACTTGAAAGTCCTTGAATAGTTTCAAAATAAATCCTTAGTCAAGTAAAAGTCAAAGTTTTATTCATTGACGTAGGCTACCCCTCAAACTCAAAACGCACAGTGTCTCTGCGTCCTCATTGGCGAGCAAGAGATGCTCCGCTCTGCGATTGGATAAAAGTTTTTCTTCAGTCCTAAAAACACACACACACCCCTCCTCTTGGCGCACCGCTATTATTCCACTCCACTTATTCCCTGTCCAGGAAAAGTCCGTTAGTCAAAGCGCAGAAGAGACGCAGTGAAGAGATGCTTTCCACCTGATCAAAGCGCTTCAGTTTTTAGATCGATTTTAGATTTTAGATCGACGCAAGAAGAAAAAGTAAAGACAAGAACAAAGATCACTTTGAGTCGAAAACTTTGGTTAGAAGAAAGGAAAAGCTAAGGCTGAAGACTCTGGAGAGGAACGCAGTCTTTCCGAACATCCCGCAACAGGTGCGCAGATCTATCTGAGGAATAAAAGAGATGGCCTCCGCGGCTTTGGAGATGCTGGGTCTGACCCTGTGCGTTTTTGGCTCGCTCTTGGAGATGACCGCCTGCGGGCTGCCCACCTGGAAGGTGACCGCCTACATCGAGGCCAACATCGTGGTGGCGCAGACCATCTGGGACGGCCTGTGGATGTCGTGCGCCGTGCAGAGCACCGGCCAGATGCAGTGCAAGATGCACGACTCCATGCTCGCGCTCAGCCACGACCTCCAAGCAGCGCGTGCGCTCACGGTCATCTCGTCCGTCATGTGCGTCGTGGGGCTGATGGTGGTGATCGCCGGCGCGCAGTGCACCAACTGCATCAAGGCGGAGAGCGTCAAGGCGCGCGTGGTGAACGTCGGAGGCGTCATCTACATCATCAGCGCCGTCTTCGTGCTCGTGCCGCTGTGCTGGATGGCCAACAACATCATCTCCGACTTCTACAACCCTCAGGTTCCGGCGGCCCAGAAGCGGGAGATCGGCGCGGCGCTCTACATCGGCTGGGCGGCCACCGCGCTGCTGCTGCTCGGGGGAATCATGCTCTGCTGCTCGTGTCCCTCCTCTGGGGGCTCAGGCTACTCGGCCAAATACGCGCCCACCAAAAGAGCGACATCCAACGGGGACTATGACAAGAGGAATTACGTCTAGGCGCATTTCCACAGGCTGTGTTTGTGCTGCACCTGGTTTCTCTTTTAAGCATCTTGGACTACTGATCGGATCCATTTTTTTACTTAACGCGAAACTTTTGAGGAAAGCCTATGCATTTCTGAAGGTGGACGTTTTATAGTAACTTTCAACAATAGAAACAAACATTACTCAATGCTTAACAGATCATCACAATGCTTTGAAGCAGTCCTGAGTTTTCACTGTTCTACAATATTTTAATGTGCATTAACTACTGATCTGTTAAACATGATATCCTTTTTGCATACCCTTGACTGTCGGTAATAGTTTAGAATATGGTTCACTGGTTAGCATCAGTTTAATTAAGGTGAACTAAAAATGAACAATACAGCGTTTAATGTTAATTTCTACAATGTGCATTTTTATTAACTAACATGAACAAAGATTTAAAAAATACTGTAATAAATGTATGGTTCAATGTTTGTTCACGTTAGTCAATACATTAACTAAGGGGACCTTATTGTAAAGTATGACCTACCTGTTTTTTAAAGCATTTTGGGCTGATTGGCTGAATGTATTTAATAAATCCTTTAATAACAACACGAAGTAAAAATGTTGCTGATACCCTGTAAACATGATTTTTATCCTTGTGTTTAAAAAGAAATTACATTTCCGTCTTTCTACTTAAAATTTCACTTTTAGATGATTGTTTATTGTTTTTTCTATGTAATTAATTGTAACATTTACTATCATCTCCTGACCTTATGCACGTTTTTCTGATCGTTATAAGATGCAATACTTAATGCTCATATAACTTCATCATTAACTATGATCTGTTAAGCACGTTTGTTGTTTGTGTTCAAAATTAAAGTTCATATAAAGTGTTTCGCCTTTGCTAAAAATGCTGAGTGAAAGAGAAGCTATAATCTGACAACAGATCTCTTTTAGGTACCTGGAGAAAGAGACTAAAAGCGTTAAGTTAGTATCTGTAGCTGTTGTGATGTTTACCGATGTTGTAGTGCATAGAGGAACCTGCTTCAGCACATTTGCGGAGACTCTTAAACCCTCTGAGATATAGCTGGATAACTGAAGCGATTCCTGACTGATTGGTTAATGGTAACTCACCCGTCCACACCGATGCTCATCAGAGCTGAACAAAGCCACAAGATGGAAAATGTGTCTTCATGGATGGACATCTGTTTCATGAACTCAAGACCTCTATATTCAGTTTATTCAGCTTGTCTGAAATGTTTATTTTTTGGTTACTTTTTTATTGTCTTTGAATTCTTGAATGAATGTTGTTTGGAATAAACATTTACAGTTTTGACACAAGTATGGATGTTTGTGTTGTGGTGTACACTGTCACCTAAAGCTCAAGATCAGGTTGTGAAAACTCTTAATATGTTCTGTTTCACATGAACTGTGGCTTCTGGACTGGTGGTTTGATTCTTTAGATGCTTGACAAAGTCAGGAAGGCTTATATTTAGCATTAAAGTTACCTAAATTAGCAATTTCCTCAAAAGAGCTCTAAGTATTTGATGCTGGGTGGTAATAAATGAAAAGTGAGTACAGTCAGATGTGAAATGCCTTGGTTTCCAGAACCTTGTTTCTTAAGGCTTAGTCGGTCATATGGCCACTCAACACAGCAAAAACACATCAGTCACACCGAAGAACCGCATGACCTGATTTTACTGGTTAGCTCCAGTTAAATGAACTACACTGCAATGTAAAATTAAAAATGAGTGTTTTACTTAAAAGAACAAACGATAGAAACATTTTTTTTCCAAGAATTGTGGGGATTTTCCACAGCCTTCTATTACTTTTATAACAAGCAAAAATATTTTTCCAAAAACAAAAAAGCTTTTTTTTAAGCTTTTCGAATCAAGTCACATATATTTTAATATGACTTAATGAACCACATTAGATTGCACAGACATAGAAGATAACTTGAAAATATTCATTTGCAAAAATATCTTAATTCTAAAAAATAGATAAAAACAAAAAATGCATAAGATAAACCCACGCTTTCTTTCCACAAAATAAATAAAATTACTATAAAATATAATATGCTTAATTCGCAATAATTGGTCAAAAATTATTGAAAATAGATATAAAAAATTTATACATTTAAGTCAAGTTTTTAGCTTGCAATAATTTCTAAATTGCTAAACTAAACAACTAACATAAAGTGCAAAATATGACGTTTGATGCTTTCAAGATCGTCATGAATTTTCCCGCACATTTACACAAAACTTTATCTAATTCAGCCAAATATATAACTTTACATTAATGGTGATATATTAAAAACAGCATGCAAAACCCGAAGTTTACAGAAACTAACTGGTAATATAAACTAAAAATGTATTTATTAAAGCAGTATATGCACATCAAAAAAAAAAATCTACTTGACTATAAATGTCATTTAAGAATTTAGGAGGTAATTTCCTAAATTATTTGACCGAGCGTTTTATAGCGCAAACTCTTGTGGTCCTGTGTTTCTGTAGTTTATGGGTTTGTTAACAGCCCTGCTTCCCCCGACCCTCCTCTCTCAGTCTCCAACACAATAGAGCCGGTATGAATATCCACACCAGCTCTTTCAGCCGCCATTGTGGGATTGTTAGTTCCAGTCACCCTTTGGAAGCTAAGAAGGTTACGAGGCTGAGTAACAAGTGTGTGTGTGTGTGTGTGTTTTGGGTGGATACTCGGGGGAGGTGCCAGACTTTTTTAAAAAGGACCTTCCATCCATAATGAAGAGAGGCGCATGGGGGCAGCGACGACGTCATTAAAGAATCTTCGTCATGGCAACCGCAAAAGAACCTGCAGTTGCCTGGTGACAGGACCCCATAATGTGGCCATATGGATAAGGACAATGGAAGACCCGTCTGCAGACATTCCAAGACACGGATGGGGGAGAGAGACAGAAACGAGGAACAAAAATGTGAAGAGAGAACAACCTCTGACAGAAACAAACAAATCTCATCTTACTATAAACCAATACATAATGCCCATACATCATTCATATCAGGCCCCGCTCCAGACAGGAGATGAAGTGATATTCCAGGTGTAATATAAAAATATATAGTTCAGTTCAAAAACATACATTAGAATTCTAAGCTGAGAGCATCTGCTCAACAAAAGGTTTGGCAGGTGACAAAACTAGCCCAGTCGCCAGTGCAAATATAATGCAAGTATCCCAAATACTTTAAAATGTTAAAATAATGTTAAAATAAATGTTAATGTTAAAATAAAAATGGCGAACTCACATTTAAAAGAATTGAAATTTGGCAGAAATTGATACGGGCTCTCTTATGCGCTAAAACTATATACATTATAGGACTTTTTTTCACTTTCTTCCCGCAGCGAGTGTACCAACCCACAAACCTGCTAATATTGCATATCATTTTTGCGCATCAGGGTGCCGCTATCCCTCACGCTTTTTGTATCACAACTGTTTCATAACAATTTTGTGTTTGGCTGTTAAGTATTATACTATTATTTTCCTTTCCATTTTAGTTTATTTTTGACATTTTTAGAAGTTTCTTTTTCATGTAAATCACTTTTATTCAGTTGTATCTCACTTTTTCCAAAAATAAGAAAAGTTTTGAAAAGTTACACAAATGTTACAAGTTACAGAAGTTTTAAAGCGCACACACACACAGACTGTATGTGGTATTGTCCTACACTGACCCTACACCTAAACCTACCCCTTACAGGAAACTGTGTGCATTTTTGGATTTTCAATAAACTTAACTGTGTGATTTATAAGCTGGTTTCCTCATGGGGACCTAAGAAATGTCCCCACAAGGTCAAAATTAACTGGTATTCCTATCTTTGTGTGGGCATTTGGTCCCCATAAGGTGATAAATAGCAGGTGCACTCACACACACTGTATATATCAATTTAAATACATACTGGTCTTACTTTTTAATAAAGAATCTTGAAATCCCAGTTTCCACAACAGCAGCACAACTGTTTTCAACCTTGTTCAAAATAACCGAGCACCATAATTATTAAACACAATCAAATTAACAAATTATCCAATGTTTTTGTTTTTCTGTATTGCTGATCAAATGATAGCAGCCTTTGTGAGATGAGCATTCTTTCAAATCATTTTTAAAAACTGTTACCGGCCCCAAACTTTTGAATGGTAAGGTAGATGTTAAACATATCACAATTGGACAGACTGACAAGATACATGTATGGCAAAGCTTGGATGACATCAGTATCTTGTCTTTAAAAAAGAAGTAATTAAAGTGAATGCAAAAATAAAATATTGCTTCTATGAATAACAAAGTCTGTCATAGTCATAGTAAATTTGATACTTGAGGTCTGATAACAGCATAAAAGCTCATTTAGAGCCGACACGCATGCAGACCATCGTGATAAGCAAGCAAATGCATCTGAATTTAAACATGACACAGTCAGAACTGTTGGATGATATGAACCACATGCAAAATAGGTGCTCTTGTTAACTTCACAGTGTAGAATGCTTAATGTCAACTCTCAATGCTCCTACCCCATCTGTATTTTGCACATTGTACTTTGCAGATCACCTTGCACCTTTCTACCTTCTGACAACATTTGCACTGTGGTCATGAGCCTTATATGATTAACTTTATGCACCTTACTATATAATGCACCTTCTGTTTATAACATTGCATCCTCAGTCTTTTA
>JAUCNO010001851.1:686186-718782 GCA_032353835.1 Enteromius viviparus | reverse complement strand
TGGATGTGGACCAATTTGTGAAACCAATGTGAGTTTATTAATAAATAAGTCACTTTTTATTTTTAATATAAATATTTTCAGGGTATGTATGGAAAGCCACTCGAATACCAAAAGTGCCCCTTTAAAAATAACACTACTAAAAACTTATTATATAATATAGCTTAGTATAAAATAGATATTCATCTAATGCTTTTTTTTTTTACACCTTTAAAGCGAACTCTCCTGTAGTTTAATGAAGTACTCTGAATGAGGTGTCTGTACTGGACAGGACTGATATCCAGCATGTCCAGCTCTGGTCAGAGAGACTGTGTGCTAGTCATTGTTCTCATGAGAAACACTGGAGCTCACGTGCATCCCAGAAAACACACTTTTAAACAGAAAGAAAGCCATGAAGAACAAAACCTGCAGTCGAACAGCATCTTAAGATGTTGCGTGCAAGACACATACGACATAATAATTCAAGCAGAAGCCTCAAACATATGAATGGCAGCTCAGATCTATGAATAATGTATGTTGACAATAACATCTGTTGGCGCAAACGATTGCAATATGCCTACTTATGTATGTATATATGTATGTATGTGTCTTTTACCTTTTTGAGGCACTTGACTGATGATTAAATGAAGGTGTCACTCCATCGATGCTTAAACCTTTTCCACCGCTTGAAAGTTGCAAGAGATTTTTCCCGATAGACGTAAAATATTCTTAAAAGTTCTTCAGAAATCGTTTGATAAGGTTTAACACGTTAATAGCAGAGCCCGTGTGTCGTCGGTGTTACTGTGTATCCAGCGGCTCTTTAAAACTTGACGGTTTGGGTCTAGTTCCATGGGTTTGTTCGCACGTTAAACCTGTCGTCTGCGTTAAACCGCGAACTAGTTCGGCGTCCATTCAGATTCTCCTCCAGACTGAAGAGAATATCGTCCTGTGTGTGAAGTTTCCCGCGGTCTCTAGAGTCGGTTTCTGTCCAGTGAAGTTTGTGCGGTTCCTCACATGATTGTTTCGCGTTACAAACACGGACAGAGTGAAACGCGCTGAAACATTGTAGCGCTGCAGCACACCTCTCTCTCTCTCTCTCTCTCTCTCTCTCTCTCCCTCTCTGTATTCAATGGAAGAGGAAAAAAGTTTAGTTTTTTTACAAATGAATTATTATTAGAAAAAAATTATAATGTTTTTTATAAACACTAGTGAAATATTTGTGTATAATATGTATATTTTTTGGTTTCAGAATGTTTATTTTGTATTATATTTATTATAATGAAACATTTGTATTAATTGTATAGAGATATTTAAGATAGTGTGTGTATACAGTATATGTAAAATTTGATAATTTGATTCATTTTATACTCAGTAGCCTATATAAGTTATATTTAATAGCCCTCTATTAATTTACTAACTTCTTGTTTTTTTTTAATTAAAAATAAGCTACTCTCTTCTCTTGTAATCTATTTTCGTTATCTTAATTATATAATAATAATATATAATAATATAATATAATAATAATAATAATAATATAAACCCCTTGCTATGTGTACTGTGTTAAGCTGAGACTTGTTATAGCACTTGCATATAATTACTCTTTGTGGCTGATTTTGATACTCTTTCCATTTTCCTTATTTTAAGTTGTTTTGGATAAAAGTATCAAATGTAACGTGTTTTGTTTGTGTGTGTATATATACATATATATATATATATATTTATATGTATATCCACATGGGGGCGCAAGTTGACGGTCAGAAAAAACTATAGTAAATGTAGTTTTATTATCAGGGTTCACCTTCTTTCTTAGAAACCGATAATGAACTGAGTGGCTTTCTAAGTGCAATCATAACCATCAGTTTTAATTTTAATCAAGGTATTTATTTATAAAGTATCCTCTGTAATGCCACTAAAATCACATACATTAAAATTAAATAAAGTTAAATCTAGTAACATGACATTAGACAAT
Organism: Enteromius viviparus; assembly: GCA_032353835.1. Classification (NCBI taxonomy): domain Eukaryota; kingdom Metazoa; phylum Chordata; class Actinopteri; order Cypriniformes; family Cyprinidae; genus Enteromius; species Enteromius viviparus. The sequence goes on along the minus strand of JAUCNO010001851.1, from coordinate 716,837 downwards.
AAAGATGAAAACTTTGTATTGGTGCTTTATTCACATCACACACAACTGCATTTTAAAATTAAAAATTATATATTTTTTTATTTCAAGAATGGATTGAAATAATTTTAATGTGTTTCCCCAACAAAAAAATAAAAAGATAATCCCATCATTAATGACAGATTTGAACCCTAGTGCAATCCATCTCAAGAGCTGTAAAATATAAAACAGCATGTGGCATGTTTTGAGTAGTTTTCTTTTGCCTCAGGCTTTGCTTGTTGCAACAACCTGTAACTCAATACAGCATACTAATAGAACAACTCAGCTGAGACCTGATTGCATTACAAATGATGGCATTAAATCCATGATAAAGTTATATTCATTACACAAACCATCATCCTAGTTCATGAATTCCAATCACCTCCTGAGTCTATGAAAATGTTAAAAAATGTGGCTGTCGTGGGAGACATCAGCAGCGCTGCAGGAAAACCAGGTTCAAAGCTCTGTCAGATAAGCCGGCTGACAGCCCGTCCTCGCTCAGTCATCAAAGTCAGGGATGTCATCATAGGAGTAACCGCGGTAACCCTTGAAGGCGTAATAGGCGATGCGCAGGTGGTAAAACCCAGGAAGAAAGACCAGGATTCCAATAACCAGGACTGGGATGGTGCGATCGCGGTGCTGTAAGAGACAGAAAGACAGAAATGATGACTTTCAGAGCTTGCGGGGTCAAATGTGTGCTCAAGTCATTAATAACTGTCAAAAATATGTGTTTTCAGAAGACCTCGAAGTCTGTCGTACACTGATCAGTCAATACTGACAATAATAAATACTGGAAGACTGAATGATAATGTTTGCTTGGACTAGGTCTCTACATCTTGAACATCTTGCTGAAGGATTAACCTCCACATCAAGTGTACTGAACAGCACCGTAATCACCGTAAACACATTCTGCCACACAGTAAAACACTTTCTGAACACAGGGTGATACCGGCTGAATACGACTAATGCATTTAGACTAGAGGAACTGTGCTTCCCATATTAACTGATTAAACTCATTAAGGTTTTTCAGATAATTAGAAATTACTAGATAAATATTTTTTTAATGATTTTCAATCAATACATTTACATTAGAACAATAAAGTAGCAACAGAATATCTATATATTTATTTGAGATAAAATTTTCAGGCCTATATCAAGCTGAAACAAATAACTTGTGTCTAAATTTAATTAATCAAAAATAATTTTAATTTAATGTTCTAAAATGACCAGTGTTATATTAATATCATACCATTATAAATTTAATTTATATCTTAAATTAGGTTGTTTTTTTAACCTTCTTTTTAAAATTTTCTTTTACATAGTAAACATTCTGTAATTTGTAGTTTAAACATATTTAAATAAAAAGCTTACTTTATTTCCAGTAACTGTTTTTTTAATGGATTTAAGTTTTAATGAGCTGTAATAATAACCCTGAAAATAGTTTACATTATATAAAATATTATAAAAAATGTATATATATATATATATATATATATACACTAAAATATTTTAATAAAAACAGAAACAAATTATAACCAGATTAGATTAAAATTTAAGTAGTAATATGAAAGCTAATTAAAAATACTAATATATACTATAACAGTAGGATATAAATAATACTATAATAATGCTGTTTTGCATAGAAAACACTAAAATTAAATGAATAAATTAAGCTGTTGAAAATATTTTTGTTTATTTTTCTCTGTTGTGCCTTTAACCTTCTTTAAAGCATACAACTGCAGTTGATAGTTTGACAGAATGCGGGGAAAACTGCTTTACATTCACGAAATGCATTTACGCTGCAAATAGCCCTGAAGACTATGAGGCTGTTAGAATTATGCAAATTGAACACATAAAACAACAGCCCAGTGAAATCAAACTAATGCACACTAACAATGCATGAGGAACGTGTCTAGAAATCTGAATGCAAAGCTAATAATGGCACAATCTGTAAAGAAAAAAGATGAAAGCAATGCATGGAGCTGTAATAATGGGCAACGGCACTCACATCATTAACTTCAAAGTATCCTGCTAACAGGAGGGATCCGATGACGATCAGAATAGAGCCGATGAGGAAGAGAACGGTTGCCAGGGCGATCGCTTTATAAGGGACTTTAGGTGGACTTTTCTTAAACTGAGAAGAGAGAGAACATTGCTAAATATTACAATGCATTCATGCAGAATTTCAGCTAAGAGCAGTAAACTGAATGTTTCAACTACTGCAAAACATGACAAAAATGAAAGATGAATTTCTGCACTGTTTTATGTGTGATGTTTATACTTATACATTTTTACCCACCATTAGAATTTGAAACAGAACTTTTAGATCAGTAATATTTGTTCTTGTTATTATTAACATGAAATTAATATTTAAATTCACAAAAATACTACATTATGTTTAAAATACATACACACATATATGCAATATTGCTTTAAATCATTGTTGTTTGCTCCCCAAAAATTAAAAAGGGTTCTGTTTAAATTAATTACAATTTGGTTTTGTTTGTTATTTTGAGCCAAAAATATTTTTTCCACACATTTTCTGATTTACTAAATTGTCACTAAAATATCATTCACTGTAACAATCTTGTCAGGCATATTTACAACAAAAATCTATTTATGGCACATTAAAAGATGAATTACTTTTACTCATTTTTTTTTATTTGCCACTCTCCAGTAATTAATCTTAATATGCTTCCTTATTCTTTTTTATATTTTAAAATGTCCAAGTCTTAATAAGCATGCTGTTTGAATTTTTAAATAAATTTTGTGTTACACTGAATGAAAATGTAACATTTCAACCAAATGTGGACATTTAATTTTTAAAAATAGACACTTTACTTACATTTAAAGTGCCTTCTATGGACATAAAATCACTTATGTGAATTTCTTTTCATGCAGACATCTTAAATACATACACAAATAAATACATACATATAACATAGACAAATAAACAAACAGACTAATACATATTTATATGAATTGATTTTTGGAAATGGCAAATCTGAATATGAAGCACCTTCTCTTCTCACCTGGAGATCAATGTATCCATCATCATCACTGGCTAGTTTGGAGTATCTGACTCCACTGTTTATGGTGTTTCGAGCTGGCATCTTCTCCTGAGTTTATTTACTTTTGATTCAAAAGCACATACATTTAATACTGCATTATTAACACAGGCGAATCAAAACAATAATGAAAACACATGGGATCATCGTGTTTTTTATTATTTACCAACTAAATCAGGTCGATCATTCAATATTGCAATGCAGTTACGTTACTGCACGTAGAAAAAAATACTGAAATGTCTAATTGTCTAAATAAACACGTTTAACTGGTTTTGCTTGCTAAATTACCTTGACCGTGATATATATCAGTCTGATGACGATTTTCCAGAAGTACAAATCACAATGAAAATGATTTTCGTTTCCGTTTTAAACGCATTTAGGTCGTTTTCAGCTAGTATTAATTAAAAACGTCATTACATGTCTGCTTATGACAGCCGCACATGAGATTATGTTTATAAACGTAAAGCTTCCGGCTATAACAAGCACGCACGCGCCCTCTTCTGGCATCTTCCGGGTTCACGTCAAACTGCGCATGCGCTTTGAATAGTTCACGATACACAACCACAGGAGGGAGCTCTATCATAGAAAAACATGAACGTGGTAAGTGCTTTTTATGAAACTAAATAGTGGCTTTAAATAAAGATTACTTGCTGGGACTACGAAAAAAAAATCTGAAAATTAGCGAGTGTAAGATGTAAAAAGAAATATAACGTCTAGATGTAAGTGATAGCCGAGCCTATATCACTCAAAAACTATATTTCAAATTAATTCAAGATAAATATTGAAACTAACATATAGCCTAAGGTCACATATCTTTATAAATAATAATTTTTAATTTAAATTATATTTAAGTTATATGAATATAGCATGTCGTTTACAACTAGTCATTTGATTTAGTAAAATTTTTTTTTTTATGTTTTTCTACATCAATTGCTACAGGTTGTGCACCTAGGTGTGATTTTTCTAAGAAAGAAACTTTCTAAAAGAGTTGATTTAACACTTGAAACTATTCTACAAGGTCACGCTTCGTATAGATAGAGATGAATATGTCTTTGAATATCTGTCTCTGTTTCTGAATGCTGTCAAATCACTATAGAAACACTCATCACTGAATGATCATCAGGCAGGTTTGCTTGAAAGAAATTATACAACAACAACAGATGTGTCTCTTGCTGTTCCCCTGGATGTTTCCTGAATGTTTGCTCATCTGCGCTGAAGGTTAAAAAGTGACATTGATTGGAAAGCAGAGAAATGACTCATGTTGAGGTCAGTTTGAACACCCAACATAATCTCATGACGTACAGCCCGCAGTAAACAACTGAAAAATAGTGTCCACCCTCCATCTAACGAGCTCAGCTAATTAGCAATTTTGAAATAATTAGATCCCTTATGAACATAAAGATCCAGCGGCATTGCATGTTTATTGCTGGGAGACTATTTTGACAAAGCAACGGTTACCGTTCTATCTGATTTTTTTTTTTTTTTGGTCTTCTAGAACAGAGGTTCTTCAAGAAAAATGTACAGATAAATCATAAAAATAAGATTTAACAAAAAAAAAAAAGTCAGTGATAAAAATGTATTTAAATAAATAATACAGTAATACAGTGCAGTACTATCAGTAGTCAGTAGAAAAATATATATTTTATTACAAAAAAATTATAAATGCATATAATAGCCTATGTAATTATGAATGCATAAAAGATATGTTTAGAGAAAAAGAATCTAAAAGTAAATAACATAAAAAAATAAGATTAAATGAATAATGTAATAAAATAAAAAATAATCAAAAACTGTACATAATTATCTGCAACAAACTAATAGTGTACTACAATACTTATGATTACAAATAGAAAGGTTTTGAGAAAAAAAACTAAATGTACATATAAATAACAAGAAACCCTGTAACAAATGTATGTGAATTTAAATATGTTTATGAATTTAAATGAAAGATTGGCAACTGTTATAAAACAGTTTTTACCTGTTGGGTTGCAACTCTGTTCATTACTATATCCAAAAAGAATAATAAATGCACAATAGAGAGCAAAAAATGTAGGTTTAGAGAAAAAAAATTAATAAATAAAACAAAAACAATAATTATGATTATTATCGACAACTATTCTTAACAGGTGGGCTGCAAATGACAAAATGCCTTAAAGAGGTACAGCGAAAACCATTCTTATATTTTGTTGTTTACATAAAAAGGTGTTCATTAAATAAAAGCTGGTAGTAATTGCTTGGTAGAATCTAGTCACATTATGAACAGGTCATCACTAACAGCACTGAATGAAATTCAGATTCACTCGCAACGAGCATCAACCTGGTATGTGTCCACCACAGTGTGTTCTGTGAATTATTGGCTGCCAAGAGCACGAAACCACCAGAATTGAATTTTAACATTGTAGTACCCAGCTGATATATAAACCGGGCTCTGAAGCAAAACCAGTCTAGACAGTGAGGGATAAAGGCTGATCCGACATGTTTACAGCCTCTGTTCACTTGTTTTGCTCTCCTTTAGATGGATTAAGTGGATTGATTCCAGGACAGAGATATACAGCTACTCTTAGACAGACCATTTCATAACACACAACATCAGCCATGAGTTTGGTAATGGCCCCACTCAGCATTAATTACGCCATCTAGCCTCTGGCTTCACCTCACCATCACCCTGAAATGCTCCGCTGCACCATCAAACAGCAGAAGGGTAAAAAGGTTCACTTTCACAACACGAGTCAATATATGGATCGCTATGTGGATGGTGGTCTTGTTTAAAGTCTGGGAGACGGGGATCGATTCAGACGCTGGACCACTGATCCATCACATCTTTCACTGCGGGCGCTGTCTGAGGTCTGGGCTTTCCTGTCAAGTCTATTGTCTTGACCACGTTTAACGGACCAGCGAGTATTTGCTTAATGTTTGGAGTCGGGGTTGTGTTGAATTAACATTGATCAGACCAAGCCTCCAAGCTAGGAATGAAATCCAAAGCACTAGAGTAATTAAACCTTATTATGAAACAGCTATTTTTGGGCCTGTGTTCCAGTCATGCTAAAATACACATATAATATAGTGAGAAGAACTCTAGCTTTAGCAGAAATGTATGCTGTTATGGTTTCATGTGAAAAAAATGACAAAGAAATGGCCAGTAAAAAGTAAATAGGAGTTATGTAACATTTCGATGTAGAAAGACTGAAATTATTAGTATTAGTATTTTATTGTAAAGGTGCTTATTATAAAAGCTCTTAGAATTCTAAGAAAACAAAAATATATACAAGTCAGAAGTGCAAGATATAAATCTGTAAATGCAGTTGCCAGAAAAAAATATTATTATAGATTTAAAAAATATTTTTAAATCAGTGGTAAAACAAACAAACAAAAAATAAATAAATAAACATTTTTCAAATCAGTAAGGCACTCATAATATATTAATTGTTGCTGATTAATCAGATCCAAAAATGTTTTTGTGTACATTTATGTATTTTCTAAATACACACACATGCATGTACTGTATACATATTTAAGTTATGTTTATATATTAAATATATTTATACATATAGTATAAATATATACATGTGAATATTTTCAATATATGTGTATGTATTTGGTATATATTCGTGATAAATGTACACAACATGCACACACATATATTATGTAAACAAAAACCTTTATTTTGGATGTGATTAATCACAATTAGCTGTTTGACTGCACTAATATTTGTGTATGCATGCTTATATATATATTGCCATTTAGTGATGATAACATCAGTATAACAGCCTCTAATACCTTATTGCTTAAATATGCAATTTTCATGCATAAAATCATGGCGGTTCACAGAGGTCAGAGAAAAGATGTGGTTTTACTGCTTTAAGCCCTCATGATTACAGCTCCTGTGATAAGCATCGTTTAATTATCTAAGGGGTCGATTGAAAGCACAGGGCTGACAAAATGATTCCTCTCTGCTGCTCACGTCAGCTATGATGGACATCGCTGCTGCCACATTCACATGGTGTGTGTTTGTGTGTGTGTGTGTGAATTCTTGTGTAGACTGTCTGCTGTAAAAGTGATATTTCACTAGTTTTTCATACTTGCAATTAAAAAAAAATTTAATTTCAGTTTTTTATATTTTAGGTGTAAGCCTCACAAAGTTTTGATCAAAATAACTAAAGTATTTATTATTATTATTATTAGTAATTATTATTAATTAACAACGTTTTGATCAAAATAACTAAAGTAATTATTATTTTATTGCTGGAATATGACATGTATTTCTCATTGGCAGTAGTGATTCTCATACGTTTTATTGTGTTTTAATTGAAACAGAGGTATAACAATACCATTTAAATATAATAATTATATTTCTTTCATTTTAGTAGTGTTATTTTTCTATTTCCAGTAATAAGAATTAAGATCAGCAAATGTTCTTTTTGCTTTTAGATATAAATTTTATTGTATTTATTTTTTATATTGCTATCAAAATAATGTGCATTGTAGAACGAGTTGGAAATATGTCAAATTTTGTGACATTTATGTTGTGTGTGTTTCATGCAGATAATATAATGGTATTCATTATTGTTTTTTATTGCTATATATATATATATATATATATAGTCAGATTATATTATCTTACTCCACACAGTCTGATCCATTTAATTTGCACACCGAAGGGAAATGAGAATAGCATTCAGAGTAGGTAATGAGTGTTTGGCTGCATTCTGTAATGTGTAGATCATATTTTCTCAGGTTCTGCAGAGTTCAGGGCATGACTTAATATATAAGAAAGTGATTACATTTTAAAGAGGTTGTGTCATAATTTAGAAAATTATGCTTATAGTGTGCTTATAAACATGGTTAGTGCTCTGTAAATATTGTTTTAAATAACAAATTGTTTCAAAAAGCATGTGTGCCACACAAAATACTAAAGCAAGTGTCATTTATCGATAAGAAATAAGAAAGCATTTTGTGACTTTATGGTTATTTTTGGTAATGTGTGAACTACTACATCCACTAAAAATGAATTCAAATATACTGAAAAGATGCTTCTGCAGCATATTGCTTTTATAGTTTATTGTACAATATAATGGTACAATACCATTAGTGTGCCTTAAGTGTCCAAATACATGTTTGGCACCCTGTATGTTTCCAGTGAGTGTTAAAAACAGCATCCATTCATCCAACAAACTTTATTACTCCAGAAACACTCTACCAATCTTATCAGCCTTTCTTGCCGTCTGCAGCTGGTACAAGACTTGTATTTGTGTCTCTGTGTGTGACTCATTGAATGTGTGTATGCGTCTGTGTGCTCTGTAATAACCTGAAAGTGTCTTGAGTTCTTGGCAGGTAGGTAAAAAGCAATAAAAACAACAGCAAAGTTAATCTCAAGGCCCACAACTTCCTGTTGTTGAATAATTGATGCAGTCTAAACTGATAACACTCAGAGACCCACTGCATCACTGAGACCACCTGACAATGAGAAATCAGTGACTGGAACATTCTAGTTATACTTATAGAATAGAAAATATAGAAAAACTTGTCATAATTGACACATACACACACCAAACTGGTATCACGCCAAGACGTGACCAACCTGATCTCACAGAATTACAATGTAAGTCAGTCACAGGCATCAGCCGTGATCCACTCACGGATAACCGGATTCAAATATTGGGTAATGATATTGCCATTATTGCATATGTATTGGGGTGTGACAACAGTTTTATTTATATTACTTTATTTATACATTTATAAGCATGTAACCCAACACCTGCCTCTAAACCTACCATTCGTTAACAAAACACAAGATAAACTGGCAGATACAACTACCAACATTATTTATTAAAAATTATTAATATTCCAATTCTTCCAATGTAAGAGGATTGATTTGTGACAAAACGCTATCACCATCTCTCCGTCGGCTGTGACTCATCTGTGCTGCAGCTGCTGCTGCTTTGTGCAAATTCAAAAAATGCCGCCAGGAGAATCCTTACATCAGCCTTGGTTGTAAATTTCTATTGGCTCTTGTGTCTTGTGACCGATTGCATCATACTAATGTGAAATGTTATTGGCTCTTGTGTGTCTGGTGATCGATTGGGTCATTCTACAGGACAAGAGTGTCTTTTGAATGAGATGTGTGCGTGTTAACGGAGCGGGATAATTAAAGCGATCAAGTGTATATTTACTATCTTCTTTGCATAAAGACTTCGTAAGGACTTGAAATGCAACACAATTTGTTTGCAATGCTTTTTTCCCCCACTCAGTTTAGGGTAGATTTAGGGTAAAGAGGGTCTAGGTGCTACAATGAAAGTATAAATTTATATAAAATGAATCCAGTTATCCATGCTTGGATCCCGGCTGATGCCTGTCAATGGCTTGCATTGTAATCTTTTCCTTGTAAGTAAGAGGTTAAACCATGACAGCTACATGTTTTCCAAAGTGGAATAACGTGATTATGTCCCGTCTTGGCGTGATACCAGGTTGCACACACACACACACATACATAATTTAAAAAATACGATCTGTATAGTTATGTAATTGGTAGTGCTTTATGTTGCTTCAACATAACAGAAAAAACACCACTCAGATTTTGGTAGAATTGTAAAAATGAAGTTTTCTGCAGTAACTGATGTCAAGGTTTGGAGTGATGCTGATATTTTTAGTCTGTAATATAAGTCCATTTAGGCCCCACATCAGCAGGGATCCCACACCAATTTCATGAACTTAATTGGTTTGTAGAGCAAATGCAAATAGCCTGAGTGCAATTCCTTCAGAGGTTGTAAAAGATGCAGTTTAAGTTGGTTTTAAAAGCTGATTCGCTTCTTCAGCGGTGTGGCAGATGACAGACTCTCCTCCCGTGAGCGCCTTGTTACTGCGTTCTAATGAGGCAGCGTCGTTGTTAGCTGTCTTGTTTTCAAGATGACGTCCTGCTGATAAAAGCGACTCAGAAACAAACGCAGGTACGAGAGGGCAGATTGTTGTTTTTGTAAAGTACTTCTTAATTGATGGGTTGCTTTGATTTGATTTGTAGCCTCATGGATTTATCTGAAGTAATTGTGGTCATTAGGGAGAGCGAAGTTTAAAAGCATTGAACGGTCGACTGGCGGATTACTTTGATATTTTACGTAAGATAAATAAATGAAAGACACACACACACATTGCCACAGAGGGAGGCTGTAGGTGCCGTCCAGGGTTCAGTAATTAAGTCTGAGTTCATTACGAGACAGCAAAGAGAATGTTATAGTGAGAAATTAAAATAAAGGGCATGGAATGAAAAGAATTTACATGTAACTCCACTTCTGATTGGTTAATGACAATAAAGATAATTCATTATCAAGACAAAAACAACAAAAAACTACAAATGATGTTTTAATTGTTTCTTCTAGACTTCTAAAGTCTCCTGTTTCCAGCTAACTGTGACGAGTTAAGCCTCGCCTCTAAGCGGGCAGACAGACACAAAGACGAGATTGCAAACAAAGAACATTTATTTACCAGAAAACCACAAAAACAAGAAAACACTGACGAACATGGAGAGACTTAACATACTTTAAGAACCAACAATGAACCACTGAACAGGGTATGAACTAAATAATGAACACAATCAAGACAAAACACAAGACACCTGGCGAAACACAGCTGGTAACAGATCAATCACTGAAGAGAGAGGCGGGGTTATAACTGAGCAGAACACATGAGGGAACAGAATGAAAACACACAGAAAGCACATGGCACATAATCAAAACATAAACACAGGCGCAGGGAACATTCTCACAACGTTTTTAAACGTTATATGAATATTAGAACAAAACATTCTAAACGTCATGTTGATGCATGTTATTTGCACAGAAATTTGAATCACAAAAGGAATATTTTAAACATTTTAAAGGAATCTAGGATATTTTAACATTTTTAGATTTTTTTTAAAGAAAGCTTAAAAATAACATTGTATTTTGGGTGAAAATTAAAGTTAGCAGAAGGCTTTTTTGTAACTTTTAAATAATAGTGTGATCTACAAAAAACCTGGACAATTTTAACACTTAAAATAATTTTTAAAAAAATTATTTTGCATGAAAATAACGTTAGTAGAACACAGCCCTTTAAATAATGTTATAATCACAAAGTAACATTCAAATAAATATTTGAATGAAAATATTGCAAATAATTTATAAAATATTTTGGGTGAAAACAAAGCTAGTAGAATGCTATTAAAAAAAGTTTGAAATAATATAAAAACACTGTTTTATAACCTAAATGAGTCACCGGTCTAGATGTTTTTGGGTTTTGTTAATTTCACATCTTTGCTGAGCCATGTCTCAAATTTTCCTTAGAATTGCCAAGATACCAGTCTGTGTTTAAAAGTCAAAATCTCATTTAAAAGATCTCAATATAAACACAAACATTTCTTGTCAAATTCGAATTAAAAGATGATTTGATCTGTTCTATCTACATTTCTCTAACTATATGCAAATCCATTTTTATGGCTTTGTCTTTATAATTTTAAGAGAAACATAAGACAGTTGATGCTCAAATAAAACAACATTGCATCTCTGTATTCTTAAACTACTGCTTCTTATAGAAACTGCGTTATTCATTTCTGCTACTTTAATTAAAATACATGTAGTTATTTCTAAGTGCATCAAACCAACTGTAATGTTGCTCTAGACAGCCTTTTAATGTGTGCATGTGTGTGTTTGCTTACACTTACTACAGTCAGATCAAGTATACTGACTTTATATTATTTAAAATTATAATATGTCATTGTTTTAAATAAATAGAATAGAAATACACATAATACATAAAACATCTATTTATATTATGTTTCTATGGTTTAAAAAAAGCCCTCATATCCTCGTATCGAGAGCTGAAGCAGTGTGTGTGTATGGTATATAAGTTTACACAGCTGTGACTTTGAACTTCGATTCTCTTTCTTTCTCTTCAAACCGCTGCCCTGCGGGTCACATGTATTTTTCAGAGCTCATCACACCGGCTCATGTTCCTCCTCCTCTCATTTACTGGGTTCACTGGTATCATTTTGAATTATGTTCAAATCTTCTGTGAGGATTTTTCACATTAAAATACTTCCTTTTATCTCAGTTTAACAAGTGGAGACAAAGTCACTGGTACTTTGACCTTGTGAAGAGTGACTCTGAGATGCTTTCAAAACATTGATCTGTTTGTTTTAGTGGCTCGGCATGATGACTTCTGGCACAAATAAAGGTAAAGTCTGGGGTGGGACTTGTGTTTGCTTGTCCATTGGTGGAGAGGGACAGAGTGGAAGGGAAAACATGGATATGATCATTTCAGTGTGTGCTAGACATCACATGGTATTATGCATTTTCTCATGCGTTGCACACTCATACTGTATAACGAAAGCTTATTTAATAGGTACTAGACCGAAAAGAGCAGTTTGCAGTTCAAAAAGTCTCCGACTCTCTCGAACAACTCGAGGTCCGGGGTTTCTGTTTTGATCTGAGAGAGTGCTTTATTGATCATTTGAGAAATACAGCTCTATTTTGAGGATGTACACAGGGACATGGGTCAGAGGTGTGTGTTTGTGTGTTGTTGTGCTGATGAGAGCTGTAATTGGCTCTCTGAGCTACAGACAATTCTGGACATTACACACACTGAAATCCACTCAAGCAGGACTCTCTCAGACATCGTCATGTTTTATCTGATCTGTTGCCCTCTAAGAAAGCATCATAATCTAATGACTGAGAATCACTTCATCAGGAAGAGTTAAATGTCACATGAAAAAGTCACATGGGAAGTCATTATAAGATAACATTTTTGGAATACAATAATAAAGATATATAATAATATAGACAATAAATATTATGTGTATATATATATATATATATATATAAAACTGAAATTCTTCTAAGGAACAAGTATTTTTATAAGCATCAAGGATTCTTGGATTCTAATTCTAATTGAGGCAAGTTGTCATGTGTTTTGCTGCCATTTTAATGCAACATTTACATTTTTTGTAGTTTAACCTTTTTTCTGTTTTATAAAATGTTAAGTAGTTAATATTAGTTTTGCATAAAGAATTTAATGGACGATAGGCTATAAGAATATTAAAATAGTTAATTTAAATTATTTCGGGTGCAATAAATTGGGGTTTATTTTATATTTTAGGGGGTGAAATAAATAGAAACTGTTGTTTACTGTATTTTGTATTTAATTTTCTCCTGTGACAACTTACCCCATATGATGTGGCAATGCTATAAAGTCCAAAAATAATCTTTTAAAATAAAAAAAAATTGTCCTTAGGTGGAATGGTGGAAATATTCAATAGCTTTGCTTTGTTGACTTCAAGGTTTGTTGTTACTAGTAAAAACCTTGACAACGAGCCCCTATCATGTATTCTGTTTTGCATTTAATGTAGGATGACAGTTCTGCTGCAAAACAATGCTAAATGTATGTTTATCCAGGCAATGTACTGTTGAAAAGGGCTAATTTGTGAGTGCACGTCTGAGTCAGAATGTTTTGTCTGTGTGTTAAGGGGCACTATGGTACATGGCGAGAGAGAAGAATTCATTAATTTGCTTAGCAGCATTTGCAGGACACCATTGGCTTTGCATGCGTTTCCATTCATTAACATTTAACAGTCCAATGACCCTGAAATTGATTTTTTATTTCTCTTAAAAAACCTTTGAAGTTTCTGCCTTCGCCGGTTCTTGCGAGAAGACACCTCAACCCCGTATAATTGCTCATCTGACAAGCATCTCAGGAGTGGATATTCCTGGAGACAAGGAGAGCGTGAATTCATGCACATGCACACTCAACATCTCCTGCCTGTTGCTTTTTTACCCGCGTTCTCCACCAAGTAAATGAACTCTAAAATATCTAGGAGGAGCTAGCTGCTGCATTTTTTTTTTTTCTCCGGGACGTATAACCACTATAGACATTGATAGGGGCCAATTAGGAATTGTCCCAAATTGTCCCAATATTTGAATTCTTGCAATGCTCTGCTGCTTTCTAACACACACTGCAATGTTATATGATGACAAAAAGGTTTAAGAGTTTGATTTTAAGGCTGGTGTGCTTCAGTGATCTAACAGCAATTGTCAATGTCGAAATGATTAGATGGTCAATCAAATGAAAGGTTTACGGTTTAGAGTAGAAATTTTTAATGCAAAATGCCAGGGTTTCTCAAATCTTACCCTGGAGGTCCAATGCACTGCATAGTTTAGCTCTAATTAAAAACACATGAGGATGTTAATCAGTGTCTTAAGGATCATTAGAAAATCACAGGTAGGTGAGCTCCAATCAGAGCTAAACTCTGCAGACCTCCAGGGTAAGATTTGAGAAACCCTGCAGTATAACAAAGTATTTGACTGTTTTATGGCATAAATGCTAAACAGCTGACAGTAAAATCCACTGACGCAAACTATTCAACTTTTATATTTTCAAACACTGCCCAAATGTTTATACAAAGAAAGAAGGCGGAGCTATTAATCTTGATGTAGTGTTGCTGCAGGCGCCATGTTCTGGAGATGTTGTGTTTCGTTGTAAAAGTAAAATTACTTTATTTGTGCTTCCAGAAAAGGACACAACTAGAAATTAGTGGTAACGTTGTGTTTACAACACTGTTCCAGAACAGTTAAGACACAAATATTAGAGTGTGTTCAGCGCATTTACAGAGAACTGATTCCTGAACCTGACAGAGCAGACTATGCGAGGCTAAAGTGAGGTAATTCAACTCTATAAGAACAGTTTTCTTATGTTATCTTATTAAAAGAAACTGCTACTTAGTATTCAAATGTGAGTTTTGAGCAGTGAAGGGTAGTGCTTGTTATTTCTCTGATCACAAATGCAGACATGGTATTATGTTTACGAGCCGTAAAGCAACACAACGTCTCCACTGGATGCAACAAAAGCCTCACTTGTAATGGGTTTTATTGTTTTGGTGTGATTGCGCCGGGACACAGCATCACGTTAGGATAAGGGCCGTAACATTTCCATCAGACTTTTGTGGTATTCAGCCAATAATGTTTTTTTCTTCACCTTGAACTTTAAAATAATTTTTGCAAATACAAATTAAAAAAGGAATACTTCCCAACTAGAATTTCCTTTACTGTTCTGTATTTATTTAAATAACAATAAAATGAAGAGATGTTTATGAGAGCTGGAATTTCACTGCAAAGCACCAGTTTATCATTAGAGAGCAAGTAAAATGAACCCAGCAAAACATTTAATATTTGACTGTTTCATGACAGAAATGCTGGCTGTAATATCCACTGATGCAAAATATTTGCCTTTTATTCTCATATTTAGCTAGTTTGAATCAAACATATGGTAGGCTATAATTTACGTGATTCTTGTAGTTCCTGACTAAATGTCACGAGGACGAGAAATGTTATGCATTTCTGACATATCATGCAAATAAGAGTCAATTTGTGCATATTTTAAAATGCAAACGCTTCAACTAGTATTGGACCTAGAATTTCCGTCACTGTACTGTTTCATTGTACTGTGTAAAACAAATTGGCCTCCTCACGTTTTTCTGTTTCATAAAATATAAATGTTTCATAATTTTTTTATGTACTTGTTTAATAGCTGATAAGCCATTGAATAAGCTATATTTTAAAGGAACAATCAAGACCCCTCAACCGTGGAAAATTGCTCATATGACTAGCATCTCAGGAGTGGATATTCCTGGAGAAAGGTAAGCCTGTGGCCTGGTGCTTTTCCACCCTCATTCTCCACCAGCTGCTGGGGACGTGTTTTGCCGGTTTTCTATTTTTGGTTAGATCTGTAACCATCATAGACACTGACAATTATTAGAAATTGCCAAATATCCCCCTCCCTCCAATATTTGAAATTCTTGCCTAAAATGTAGCCTACTCAAGACACCTCAGCCTCAGATAATTGCTCATCTGACAAGCATCTCAGGAGGAGTGGATATTCCTGGAGAAAACGAGAGCGTGAATTCGTGCACATGCACACTCACCATCTCCTGTCTGTTGCTTTTTTGCCTGAATACTCCACCGAGGAGATGAACTCTAACTATAGAAGGCACTGGCCGCTGGGGATGTGTCTTGCTGATTTTTCTCACTTGGCAATAAACAGATATTCTGAATGTCTTTGTAAACTAAACAATACTGAGCTGGAGAAGCCCCCAAAAGAACAGCCCTCAATCTGTGGAGGTCACAGTCAGGACACAGTTTCATTACAACATTGTAGGAAAAGTAAAGGTCCCTTTATGGCTCATCCCAGTGATCCATGCTATTTCAGCATGCTTTAGAGAAAATGCCACCAGTTTTTATAGTATGTCACTGCAGTGGAGGAATAATTCACCCCAAAAATTAAAATTCAGTCATGCCGTTCCAAAGTAATATGACTTTCTTTCTGCTGTGAAACACAAAAGGATAATTGCATTATCCTCAAACTGCTTTTTTGACAAAAAAATAAATAAGTTTAAAAATCCGCATGCATAAAAGCAGCCAATACACTTAAAATATTTTAAGTTTTACATGAAAATACTACTTAAATTGGCGTAAAAACAGTCTAATTTATTTATTTATTAATTTATTTGCGAATGTTTTTAATTATTTTGCAAGGTGAAATAATTAATTTTTTTAGAGTGATATTTTGATATTTGTTTTCTATATTATTGTTTATTTACAGTTTGATTTTTCAAGAAATGTACATGTATTTCATAAAAATTTTACATAATTGTTTAATGACTGATAAGCCATTTAATAGCCTATAATGTATTTTAAAATAACAATTCTCCTAAAATAAAACATTACATTATAATTTATTGTTTCAATGGCAGAATTGTGTATACGGTGAACAAATCCTTTAAATCAAAATATGTCTACATTTGAAAACTGAAATATCAAACAGCAGGTGCCTATTATGCCATTGTACCCCATATGGTGTGACACAGTAATTGACTTTTAACTGCATATTAAGTTACTTAAATTTGATATGAAGTCATTTACAAATGTGCCAATCCAGACCTTTTTTCAGTAGTTTTTGGATTATTTGTAGTTATTTAGCAGAATGGTATGAAAAATATGACTTACAAAGACTAGGAACATAGTGTTACATTACAATTTTATTTGCTTGGACAACCTGAGGTTGAGCGAATTATTACATTATATCTTTTCCTAAAATGCTCCTATTCTCTCCAAACCCAATCTGAAACCTTATTTGCACGCCTGCTGATGATACGGGTCCGCATGTTTCCAAACCCAGACCTATGACATTTGTTTATTCAAATCACTCCCACACTGAGCGATACGTTTGGTTCGTGCCATCTTTTGCTTGACTGCGGAATGAATCAAGCCCCATCCTTGATGGATATCCATGCGGATTGGGATGTGTGGGTGGGGGCATCGATTGTACGGCAGCCCCCGACTGCAATCATTTTCTTAAGATGCATGCCTCCCTCCCTCTCCTCTCATATCTTAAGCTATTCCTGAACAGTGATTTAGGAGATAAATACAACCTAAGAGTTGTCATGGTGATTTAGACGCGGGAGGTGAGGATAAGACGGTGCTTTCCTGAGGCAGAGGAGGGTGAGACAAAGACAAAGGGGAGGATGAGAGAACACGGAATACCTCTGCTGGAGGGCATGATAATGTGTAGAAACCCACTTGATTAGTTTGTGCTTTCCTCTAAAACGAAACCGCAAGACAAATAGTGATAGCACATTAGGGCTGTGGACCATGGAGTGAGAATGGGTTTGTGTGTGTGACTTGATAGGTACTGAAAAGGACGGCGGAAACGACTTGACTGGAAGACAGGAGAGCCTTTGGCTTGGATAAATAGATCCCTTCTAATAAAGTGCTTTTGAATAAGTCCCGTCACCTTTAGTGTCACGTTTGTTAGAAAGTCGCTTCAAGCGGCTTGGTCTGAATGCGTATGGAGTGTGCCGTTTAGCTACACAACAAATACATATGTAGTCTCTGATAATGGGACAATTTGACCCCGTCAAATATCAAACTGACACCTGAGATCCTCTCCTGCTCTTTTAATTTATACGTCAACAAACCTCTTCAAAGATTCACTATCATGTCATGTAAATCATCTCAAGGGCAGTCGATAAAAAACAAAGAGAAAGATGGACAAATATAGCCCTGAACCAAACCCTGCAAAAGAATAACCCAATAGAGCCTGTCAATCCAATCATAGCCTGACCTGAGCTTTAGGAAGACTGACTCGGCTCTCCTGGGATTGACTGTGATAAAGGAGGAAGGTGAAATGATATGAAGGATCTTTTCAGGTCTGTTCCAAAAACTACTGAACTGGCCTGAAGTCAAAGGGAATGTTACTTATTGCTTCACCTTACAAAAAAAGAATTCATTATGCAGACTTTATGGAGTACGCTACTGTAAGACACTCTGTCTCTTTTAAAAATCTTGCATGCATTTTCAGCTATTATATGTATAAAATATAATACTTTATTAAAATGAAAACAGATGTCTAAAACTAAAGCCTCTTTTGTCAAAATATCAACTAAAACTGCACTGATGCATACATTACTGCTGTTCAGTGGTAACTCAGGTTTCATCATTTAGTAAAAATACATAACAGTCATTTTCATCACAATGCATTGGGATTCCCTTTTCGGGTGAACACTAAATGCTTTGTTTACATAGAGTATGTCCAAAATGTCAAGAGCACACCTGAGATATCTAGATAGACAGCCACATGTTTTCGGAAAATAACTTTAGTGAGTGATGAAGTGGGTGGACAGCTAATCGCTGACGCCATCTGTGTGTCTCAGGTACACAAGCGCCGCTTCTCCCGACAGCGATGAGACATTTCAGAACAGCCGCCTGGTCACGCATACAGTCACTCTTACACCTGTACATCTGCTATTATTAGGGGTGTTTACTAAGGAAAGCATCACTGACTATTGCTACAGTGTACTTAATCAGGCACAAAAAGTTCTGAATAACACAATTCATAAAGAAATAAAACAATATTTAAGTATTTTATTTTAACTAATTCGACATTTCTCATTTTCATTAAGTTAATAATTTTTCAGTATTCAATGAAGTGTTCTCTTGATTACTAATGCTTACCACTTCCACCTAGTCAGTGTAATGATGCGTATTATTTTTCATGAAAGCCTTGTACCAGTAATTGTAAGTGTTGCATTTTGGCTGTTTATCACTTATAAATCATTGCATGCAAACTAGTTTGACTTATAAGCCCCCGATTTTGTGAAGCAGACATGTATTTACACAAGAATCACACCTTTGGGAAATCATGTATTCATATGCATATTCATTTTTTTCAACACTTCTCATTTTTTATTAGGTTTAAGTATTACAGTGAGTATAAGAAAATAACCTAAAACTAATACATAAATACTAAAATAACCTAAAACTAAAACTAGAACTAAAATATATAAATATCCCATAACCGCTAGGTTTGTGTCAGGAGTTAAATGTTTACTAAGATGACATGTACATTATTTAACAGGCATAAATTTGTAGACATCAATTATTTATGATTTTAGAATGCCTTCCCTGAAACATTGATCTGAAAAGTGATGTTCAATACAATAAAACATTGTAAGCAGATTCAGAAATGGTTCCGTTAAATACAGTGTGACACTTCACAGCTGCTAGTGAGAGAACAGCACACATACATCAGAAGATCAATGTTTAAATGTAAAATGTTTGTTTCTTAGTTGAATTAGTTTAACTATGCCAGTCACGCAGGCCCTTTGTGCTGGTTTCTTTCTAATCTTCTGCATTTCTAAACATCTGTACATAAAAGCCTTTGGTTTTCTCGCTGGGCTTTTGGAAGGCGCTGGGCTTTGTCTAGCTGATGCGGAGCAATTTGTGCTCTGAAAAGCTCAACATAACTGTGAATGGAATACTTTCACAGGTGAGTTTTGTTGGAAGTTTGTAGGTTTTTTACACCCTATTTAATTGTGTTTCATGATTGCATCACCTACAACACAGATTAACACACACAATTCATTCAGCAAGCATAAACTGAACAAAATGCTACTTATATATGTTTCCTCCCTGGTTTTATTATCTGTTTTTATGATTTCTTGATCAGTGTAAGGAAGGTATGTTTTCACTTCACTTTCTACTGATGTGCATGACGTCAAATGCATCATGATGTCACCTCTGCATGTTTTAAACAGGTGGCAATCAAATATGAGTTTGAATCTATTTTTCAGTCCTATAGACCAGTTTTGAAATTTGTCATTTTGGGTTTGGCAGAATGAATCAGCATCTGTTTTATAGACAGGACCAGGACAGTCTACAAAAGGTGTCCTTTTATACTCCACATAAATCATATGGTTTGAACTGACACAGGGGCGAATAAATGAATCGTTTCCATTTTTGCTTGAATGTACAGGTTCATTTTGCAAAAAGTGTCTGGGTTATAATTAACTTTTTTTTTGTATAAAGCCTATTTTAAGGACCATTTAAAGAAACAGTTACCCAATATGCACAGATCAAGAACCGTTTACAAGCCAAAACAGTCCCAAATGGTACAGACAAATATGTGGGTGGATTTTGATGTGAGAGACAACAATGGAGTTTTTTACTGGAGGAACAGTTATGGACTTTAAGCTGGAAGCTATGGTTTGAATAAATGATTTGTTTCTTACAGCCTTTTGAAGCATAAAATGTTAACTGTTGGACTGGAGTGGTGTGGATTACTTGTGATGTTTTTATCAGCTGTTTGGACTCTCATTCTGACGGCACCCATTCACTGCAGAGAAAGCAAGAGTCGTAATGCTAAATTACTTCAAATCTGAGGTAAAGTAGAAACAAACTCATCTACATCTTGCATGGCCTGAGGGTGATTCTGTTTTGAGTGATCTAAGCACATCTCCAAACCATGCCTTCATTAACTGTAATGAAGAATCATTTGAAAGCAAGAAGCTTTTGTGGTGAAATGGGGCTCCCGCATGATCAAGTTTCTCACAGTTAAGTTCTCCTCGCGGAGTTTGGGTAACCACCTTCTCATGTCCATTTTTACTTACTAGACGTCGGAGGCTATTTTAACCAGAAATCGCGTCAGCAGCTGATTCACTCTTGTTTGAGGTGATGTACCACCGCTGGCCAATGGCCACGTCCACATCTGCGAGCCCAGAGCGCAGCGGCATCAAAGTTTGTGCGTAAAGGAGGCGGCGCGGCGCGGGGCGCCATGACTCACTCGCTGTCACCTCCTCTGAGAAACACTAATGTCCCGAGGACCCTTCCGCTCAAATGCGCGTTCGGAAGCAGAGAACTGCGCTTGACTCGCTGAACTTGAGCTCTGCCGTTTCCACAGCGATGACAGAAGGGACTGAAGCGATGAACCGGAGACGCGCCGCGCGTCCATCTACCCAAACACCTCCGAATCGAGTTCTCGCGTTTACTGACACGCTGCTGAGGTGAGTGTTCAGTCAGTCGCACAACTGCTTGACTATATTGAGCATGCAATTATTATGCATAATACATTAGAAATCTTTTTCCTTTCGCAAACTTCGTGTGATGTGCGCTGGACTGAGTCTACAGGTTGTTTCTGATAACTTCACGTACGCGTTCGCGTTCGGTTTACGCTTTTTAAAACGAGGGATCGAGTGTGTTCGCGTTTTAGTGCTTGTGTTGGTGCATACTGATGTAGGCTAATGCATTGATCAGTGGTGTGTCCCAGAAATTTCTGCATCCTCTCCCAGCTGTCACAATGATTTATGCATGACGGGCAACATGAAAAGGTTACTCTTGTTGTCTTGTATTGACTGGAGCAAAAATAGTTTGATTATAATGGAGATTTTTTTTATTGGATTCTCTCTGCTCAAAAACAAACTGTTGAATCAGAAAATGGGAACTATGGCGGTGTGCATATTATGAAAACAAGGACACACACACACACACACACACACACACACACACACACATGCATAAAAATAATGTTGCTTTTCATTTATGATAGTAAGCTGTTCAGAATCTTATATTTAATAATGGAGGAAATGGTTATGAAAATAATAAGTATATTTCGTACTAACGAATGCAAAATTATTTAATATAAACCACCTATCTATCTATCTATCTATCTATCTATCTATCTATCTATCTATCTATCTATCTATCTATCTATCTATCTATCTATCTGTAATTATTGTTTTGAATAAACACACATCAACCTAAATAGAAAAATAGTATAAATACTTCATAAGATAATTCTGTTAATTTTCTACTGCAAATAGATCAAATTCTTACATGTGCAGCTTTTAAATGGTTTCAGATAGTAGGCAAATTTCCATAGACTGCGACCACCTTTCTTTCACTCATGACAAAGAGGAAGGAACAGTGTGAGTCTCTCAGCATGTGTCTTCTGTTGTTCTTGAAGAGGAATGTTCTATAGAAAGCCGTAGACATGAGCTTTCAATCAGGAGAGATACAGCACTGTCCGCGTGCCCCTTCACCCGCTGCTGAGGTCTCACGCTTTGATGCTACATAAACACTGAGTCACGACGAGCAGCCAGTCGCTGAACTCATTCCGGTCTTTTTGAAGCCTGTACATTAGGAAGGTTTCGACTTGAATTACCTTTCAGCAGTGAAGCCTAAATATTTACCTCTCTTTATGTAAAAGCAGGCAACCGTATCCATTAATTTCAGCGGAGGCTCTGGCGATTACAGAGAGAGCGCTGAGGCTCTGGTTATTGCATGGCCCTGCAGGGCTGTGATAAGTACTAGGCAAAGAAGACCAATAATTGTGATTTAATCTCAGTCTGAGTGAGCGTGGCCTACAGGTCGTGAAGGGACCACTGAGCTGAAACCCAGCAGATCGACTGTTTCTGTGATGAGCGAGACTGTCGGACTGCCTTCAGGCCGTCTTCATTTCTTCACAAACTGTTAATGAAATCAGAAGTCCTTAAGGGATTGATTAGTCTAAAAGAAATATTGACCAGTCCTTATGTATAAAACCGTATGTTTTATTGTTATTATAAAAGTAATTTCATGTCTTTTGAATAAGTTGTATGAATGTTTTGTGTAAGAAATAGCTAATTCATGTAACTGGGCGAGAACCAATGAGGTTTGAGTGTTTGGTGTATATGGTGCACATAAAAAAATATATATTGTAAAACATACATGGGTTCCATTGTATAGAAAAAAACTAAAACTTATTAAATTATAAATAATACCTAAAATATTTTTTAAATTAATAAACATTTTGTAAATAAAAAATGTGTACTAGTTTTTTTTAAATAAAAATAAACAATTATTTTGCACCAATGATTTAGACTAAATTAATTCATTTTTACCAAAAATTAATATTAAAAAAAGATTGAATCAGGTAGAAACAGCTGCAAGCTGTTTTACGGTATAGTTTTTCATTACAGTATTAAATAATATTTTTTGTTTTTTTGTATGTATATTTGATTATTTTGTAAGTATTATATAATAAGTATTATGATTAATAATAACAATGCATTTTCTTTGCCTCGGCCCTGGATAAGTGGAAGAAGATGGATGGATGGCATTTTCTTTGTAACAAGCTTTTTTTAAACTCAAAGTGCTACAATAAAACAGAAACAAAATAAACAGTACGAATGACAAGTCTTAATAGCTTTTTTAAAGTGATTCAGGCATGGTGCATTTCCAATATTAAAAAAAACCCCTGAATTTCATACTTTGGGGGCTTTGAATCAAAAAGCTCTTTCCTCCTTGATTAAATATAAATATATTGAATATAAGATATATCTCTCACAAGACTAGATGCTTGCTTCTGTGATGAGCTGTTTTGGTGAATCGTTTCATGTGCACGACCATATGGGTGCCAGTCTGGCAAAGCTCAGGGTCTCTAACTGATGTTAGTGAAAATCATCTGGCTGTCAGTTTAATTTACTGTTTGCTTGAGGACTAAAACAACAAATGCTTCAGTTGTGTCCCTCACCATAGGCGAGTGTTCTCAATCTGATTGAGCACTGCTCTTTAAAGGAATGGTTTGCCTCAAAATGTACATCTGAGATGTAGATGAGTTTGTTTCTTCATCAGAACTCATTTGGAGAAATTAGCATTACATCACTTGCTCACCAGAGAATCCTCAGCAGTGAATGGGTGCCGTCAGAATGAGAGTCCAAACAATAATCTACTCCAATCCAGCGATTAACATCCTATAAAACAAAACGGCAAGTTTGTAATTGTAACATGTGCATGATCTGTGCAGATTTCTCACCTGATTCAGACGTGATGACTTTTTCTTTGGCGAAGACACAGCATTTTAGATCCACATTTTAGCCAAAAGCAGTGGTTTGACGTTTAAAACATGGATCTGATTATTACAAACACACAGCTTTTCAACTCACCAGATGTTAAATGATGGCCTGGAGTGGTGTGGATTATTGTGATGT
Source organism: Enteromius viviparus (assembly GCA_032353835.1). NCBI lineage: Eukaryota > Metazoa > Chordata > Actinopteri > Cypriniformes > Cyprinidae > Enteromius > Enteromius viviparus. The sequence continues at coordinate 692,435 of JAUCNO010001851.1, read as the reverse complement.
TTTATCAGCTGTTTGGACTCTTATTCTGATGGCACCCATTCACTGCAGAGCATCCGTTGGTAAACAAGTGATGCAATTCAACATTTCTCCAAAATCTGATGAAGAAACAAACTCATCTACATCTTAAAATCTTGAAATGTTAATTTTTGGTTGAACAAGTCCTCTGATATTTATAAGTCAACTAAACTGAAGATGACGAGCGTTGATAGCTGCTCAGGAGAGAGCAGCGGTGGGCGGACGATGTAGCTCAGGCAGGAGGGCTGGTGTTCAATGCAGCATGGCAGCTCAAAGCCAGCCAGCTGAGGCTCTGAACAGCTGGCGTATCAGCATGGACGTGCCGGTGAGGACCAAAGGTCAGACGCCAGTTGATGTCGTGATGGGGAGATCAGATACAGAGACTGCTGAATGCACACTGAACTCCACAATCTCCGGCCTGGCACTAGTGTTATCCCGCTGAGCCTCACGAAACCTGGACGGGATTCAGTTACTCTCTCCCATGTGTATAAATACAATAGCAGTCGCACTTAGACAGGAGGCCGAAGGAAATGAATGCTGACACTCACAAAACAGCGGAAGGGAGATAATGCGACAGGGGATTTATGATAAAAAAAATATTTTTTAAAGGCAAATTGAACACCCATGGTCGCATTATGCATGATTCATCTGTGCATGTTTGTTTACGTAGTTTTTCATCAAAATGCAATAACTTTTTCCGACTGTGAAAAGACTTTTTTTCTCTAGGTGTGTGGGGAAAATAATATTAATCATTCATTTTTGAGCCTAACATCCACAGACAAGGGTAATCCTGAACTTAATGCATAGCATATGACTTTCTGAATATATAAATGTGCCGTAAGTAATACTGAATATGAATTCCTATCGCTTTCCTGACTGATAAGATTCAAGACATTTTATGCCATTCAAAAGTCTCATTTTCACCAAATTTTTTTTTTTTTGCAGTGATCAAAGCTGAATTTTCTGCATCTTTACTCTAGTCTTTATTGCTGATTTGCTACGCAAGAAACATTTCTGATTATTATCAAATCTGCTTCATATTTTTGTGGAAACAGTGACACATTTTGTCAGGATTCTCTGATGAATATAAAGTTGAAAGGAACAGCATTTATTTAAAACAGAATGTAAATTGTCTGTTTTAAAAAGGTATTGCATCCTTGTTGAATTTAAGCATTCATTTATTTAGTTAAAAAAATAGCACTGACCCTGTTAAACTGTTTAAACAGTAGAGGAAAGATAAATATAAATGCTTTTTTTCTTGTTGACTTTAATGCTGGTTATTTTCTAATTGATAAATGAATGTCCAATCAAGGGAATAAATTAGTTCACCAAACAGTTCCTTTGTTGTAGCTTATAAATTAAAAATTAATAATCATGTTTTAAAGAAGAAAGAGTATGTTTAATATGTTTGTTTTGAAGTGCAATACTTTGATAATTTCTAGAATACAAAAATACAAATATGTTAAGTCAAACTCAGAATCTGTGTTCATGTGCGTCTTTCTTAAAACAAAAATAACAGATTTTGGTATTAATAAAGAACCACAAAGATTGATTTTAGAAATGCTCACTTTATGCTAGCAACAGCTCGTGTTTTCTAAAGCACAGTCGAGTGAAGCAGGAGTCATTTTGTGTCCTAACACCTCCGTAGTGTCCAGCCAGCAGCGAGAGTCACCTCTGTGCCTCATTAAGCTGGAAATCAGATCAATACTCCTACTAATGTCGGAAACGTGAGAGCGTCTGAGTAGGAGTGTTAGGCATTCGTGCATTTCTCCTCTCAAAGTTAATTGACAGAGTCACAAACGGTCGGTAGGCTTTCATTAGAAGTAATTAGTGTCAATCCGGAAAAAATAATAGCAGGGTAATGAAAAAGATCATCATTTTTTCAGTTGAAAATGAAGCATGTGTAGGGTTTATGATCAAGTGTTTTGCTGTATGTGTGCAGACTCGCTGTCACGGCCTTGCACAGTTGAATTTTTTCTGACATCATTATAAACAGAGAAGCAACAGACGGCAAAAAAGATTAATTTTCCTGTCTGTCTGATTCTGCTGATGCCGTTTGGCAGAACATTGGTTAAGGTAGAAAAATGACAGAACAGAACAGAAGATTTTAATTTCTAAAGGTCAGGAAGCCAGAAAAAACAAAAGAGACGAACAATACATCTTTGTCGAAAAATTGGGAATTTTGATGTGTGATTTTTGATTTATGTTATTAAATATGTTTTCTTAACTTACTACACTTTTTCTGTGTCTTATGACAAGCAGTAAGAATTGGCTTGAATAAAGTGGGAATTAAAAAAAACCAACATTTTTTTTAAGGCAGCCTTTGTTTGCTCGCAGGGGTACGTTTTTCACAACTGTGAGGTACAAAAACAAATCTGTTGCCGTTTCGCTTGGTTCAGAACCGGCCAGAGCCTCACAGGACACGATCTCGTTAAAACCCCTGTGAAAGGTCGTTTTCTGCATCTGTGGTTTCTTTTGCTCAGAAACAATCTGAAACTTAGCTTTTACATGTTCTGTAGAAAATACGATTGCTTCACAGTGCATTAGTGTATGCTGCTTTGTGGTTGCTAAGGTGTTTCGGTTTGGTTACTAAGGTATTTCGTATGATTGCTAGGCTATTTTATATTTCACTCTCTTTTTACTTTCTCTGCAAATAATGCACAAACTGTTTCAAAAGTATGTGCAATAGTGTCTGTATATTAGTTAGGGTTAGTAGCTTACATGTAGTACCCCTGTTTGGATTTTATTTTCTATTTGTGCGTCCGTTTGTCACGTTTTCAGAATAATCTGTGATATGGCACATTATCTATCAAGTTCTCAAGGTGCTGTTAATGTAATTTTAGTGTTTTTGTTTAAATGCCTGAAATAAGATCTGTGGTGAACACAAGCTCAAGATATTTTCATGGTTTATTCTACAAAATAAGATATATTTATAATACCCTACTTCTTGTTTGCTCATTAGTCTTGAAAAGTTGAAAGTGAAGATTACCATGATAACAAAAATGTTTAAAAATAATAAACTTGTCAGAGCGTATTTTCTGCAGTAATTAATTAAAGGAACAATCAAAGACATTTTTTATCCTCTCCCAATTCCAGTTTCCAGTCCTTCTCAGATTAAAGGGTTATCTGTCATTATTTACTCACCCTTGTGTCGTTCCAAGACATTTTTGATATCAGAGAGCCACCCGACCCTCCATAGACAGCAACACAATTTCATGAAATGATTCCAGATCCAGAAACACCAGTCCATGTGACATCAGTGACTCTAAGTGACTTTTGCGACACTAAGAGAATCCTTTTTTCGCAAAGAAAAATAGCATATAATTAGCATTGTTGTCTACTGTCTTGACTTATGTCTTCTGTCATTTTATCACTATAGTGTACGCCTAGGTGCAGGTCCATGTGCCCCTGGATGTAAGCAAGACTGATTATGTCAAATGCTTTAAAGTGTGTGCATGTATTGGGTTGAGATACTCCCTAAAATGGCAGAAGACGTAGGTCACAGGTGAAAAATGGATATGCAAATTTTTGTTTTCTTTGCGCAAAAAAAGTATTTTCTTAGCGTCACAAAATTTCCATTTTTGGGTGAACTAACCCTTTAAGGTTACTGTACCTTTAAGACTTCTATGTGAAAAGTACCTCTGTTATTATTGTCTCATTCACACATTCTGGTGGGCCAAGTCGTTAAATATATTAAAATGGGTTATTATGTAAATGTGGGAAGCCATATGTTAATAAGCTTATTATTTACAACTTTAAGTTTTGCATGTAAGAGAATGCCTAATCACTAACCTGATTAATTTAGACTGCTTTTTTAATCAAATTTGTCTTAGAATAGATGGAATGTAGCATTTTAATACAAATTCCATGGACAAATGAGAAAATTTTAGTTGCGTGTATTTTTTGTTGTCCCCTGTGATTATGTATTTGACATGGTGAATAAATCACTTCAGGGGAAAAATATTAATAAAAGCACTTGTTTTGTTGAGGATCCCTCATGGAGAGAAATCCATTAGCAGGCATTTTATCTGAGAAATATGAATTAATGAATCTATATATCATTATCCACTGGAACTGGCTTATAAATTTATGCCAAACGATTGCACACTTCATTATAATGCATGAGCAGTGGTTTAAAAGTTGCTTGTCTGATAAATGAATCCACTTCACTGATTGAGCTCCATTTTCTCTGTCTCTTTTCAGTGTTCATCAGTCTTCAAACCAAACCAGCATGGCTGCTTTACGACCAGATCTCTCCTGATTGAAGCCGTTCTCCTAAAAACCGTGTGACTGCTCTTCAGCCAAAAATATCTCCTCAGCGTATGCCAAAGTGCTTTTAGCTTTGTCCTTGTTATCCGCTTTGCAACCTCAGTGGCATCAGCAAACCCCATGCAGACTTTGAATGAGAATCCAATTCTGGGGTGACCGTCAGCACCATGTGGACAGTTTCCAAACCCTGCAGATGGGAAGCTCTTGTTTTACAAAGTGTGCCAAAACATCAGCAGTGCTTTATGAATGTGCAAAGAAAGATGGAGAACGCGTTGACACCTTTGCATATCTAAAAAGGATCGCTCATGCATCAAACCTAATGCCTGGAAACTACAGACAAACCTCTTTTGTACCTTAATAGATCACACAGTTTGCAACAACGACGCTCGTGTCTTTCTTATTGTTCTCGATGATGTTGCAGCTGCACATGGTTATGAAATTGTCAAAACAACCTTTGAATTTATGACTTTATGACAAAAGAATCTGACGTTCTCCGCAGCATAATATGTTTAGTTCCTCGTGTTTATTCCTTCACCCACAGCTATTTTCCACGAACATACATCATTAAAAGCTCATCTAGGAGAAATGAGGAATGAGACACAACAGGTTAAATTTCATCACGTTCCCTCATTGGAATGCTGGAGATGCCAGGGCCAACGCAGTAGTGCTGTTTTCAGTGTTTTCTTGGAGACAATCCAATATTAAGGTGCAAATTGAACTGACTTTATTAAATGCCTGGACATCTTGAACAGATGATTCTCCTCAAAGACAACATGACCCCAGAGTCGTTCCCCGAAAACTGCAGCAACTGCAGCCAGGTTCTCGTCCCAGAGCTGAACGTCATGAAGGCTGTCGTTCTGGGAATGGTGTTGGCGATCTTCATTATCTTTGGCGTTCTGGGCAATATCCTGGTCATCCTCTCGGTGGCTTGCCATCGGAATCTACGCACAGTTACGCATTACTTCATTGTGAACTTGGCAGTTGCGGACCTTTTGCTGAGCTCTACGGTTCTTCCATTTTCTACTGTTTTTGAAATGTTGGGACGATGGATTTTCGGACGGCTGTTTTGTGACGTTTGGGCAGCAATGGACGTCTTGTGCTGTACTGCGTCAATCATGAGCTTATGTGTTATTTCAGTGGACCGATATATCGGCGTTAGTTATCCTCTGCAATACCCCTCCATCATGACGGAGCGACGGGCATTGCTTGCACTCGTTGTTTTGTGGGCTCTGTCTGTTACCATCTCAATCGGACCACTTTTTGGATGGAAAGAACCAGCGCCAGAGGACGAATCCATATGCAAAATAACGGAAGAACCGGGCTATGCCATTTTCTCCGCTTTAGGGTCCTTCTATCTCCCTCTAGTGGTGATTCTGTCGATGTATTGCCGCGTGTATGTGGTCGCGAGGAGGGAGACCCGAGGACTGATTAGCGGGCAGAAAACGGAAAAGTCTGATCACGCCACAGAGGCCGTAACTTTGCGGATACACCGTGGGAACACGACGGTGTCCGAGGATGAGGCCTTGCGTAACCGGACACACTTTGCATTGCGTCTGCTCAAGTTCTCCCGAGAGAAGAAGGCCGCTAAGACCCTGGGCATCGTGGTTGGATGCTTCGTCCTTTGTTGGCTTCCATTTTTCCTGGTTCTTCCAATCGGTAAGTGTCTCACTTTTTACATTTGATTATAAACAAATACCAGATTGTGGAATTGAACGTATCTTTGTCTTTCAAATCTACTTTAACAAATGCATCTGTAGTGTGTTTGATGCAACAGAGCACTTGAGGAAAAAATATATGAAGAAAAATCTTGTCTTTTTTGTCATGAAATTCATTGTCTTACGCAAGACACATTTAAATAAATAAGTAAGTCTGCATTGATAGCCTAGTGCAGGGTTCCTCAAATCTTACCCTGGAGGTCCGATCCACTGCAGAGTTTGGATCTAACCCTAATCAAACACACCTGAG